>VDFB02059097.1:0-15088 GCA_007258455.2 Sequoia sempervirens
GCCTTATACCTTTCCAAGTGACTATTTGCTCCAAATTTATTTTTATACCCATTTACATCTGATGGGCTTTCTTCCTTTGGGAAAATCAACAAGATCCCAGGTGTTACAGTTTTCCAATGTCATCATCTCCTCTTGCATAGCCTGCAACCAAGACTCATTTTCCTCTAAAGAGAGAGCTTCCCTATAAGATCTAGGTACATTTTCAACACTTAATAAAGCAAATATACAATGGAAATTAGGTGGATTATACCTATCAACTATATTTTGTTGTCTTGTGGATCTTCTGAGAATAGGAGTATGATGATCTTGTTGTTCTTGATCTTGCTCAACCTCTTCTTGATTTTCTTCCTCATGTTCTTCAATGTGAACAATAACTTCTTCTAACTCCTCATATTCTTCCTCCTCATTGAATCCATCTCTTTTTTCTTCTTGTGGTGCATCTCCTTTCTTAATTTCAAAATGCACACTCTTTCCCTTATCCTTTTCCTTTGGTTGTTTAGGTACAAAAATAACACTAAGATCCCTGAAAATCACATCTCTAGAATAGATAATTTTCTTGGTTAGAGGATTCCATAGCTTATAACCTTTAACATTATCACCATATCCAATGAAAATGTACTTTTCATCTTTAGGATCCAACCTAGTGCATTTTTCTTTAGGCACATGAACATAAGCCTCATATCCAAATACCCTTAAATGCAAAACAGGAGATTTCTTACCTATCCACATCTCATAAGGTGTTGTTTCAAGAGCTTTACAAAGATATATATTAATCAAGTAACAAGAAATAATTATAACTTCTTCCCAAAAGCATCTGTCAAGCCATGAACCACTTAACATGCTTCTAGCTCTTTCCATGATCATTCGATTCATCCTTTCTACCACATCATTCTATTGAGGAGTGTACGAAGTAGTTTTTTGTCTAACAATTCCTGCATGCTTACAAAATTCATCAAATTCCTTAGAACAGTATTCCCCTCCATTACCAGACCTTAATACCTTAATTTTGTAATCTGATTGCTTTTCAACTAAGGCTTTAAATTCCTTAAAGTTGGTGAAAACTTCAAATTTATGTCACATAAAATATAACTAGGTAAACCTTGTAAAATCATCAATAAAGGAGACAAAATATCTAGATTTCCCAATTGATTCAACATCCATAGGGCCAAACACATTTGTATGAATTAATTCCAATTTAACTTTAGATTTAGTACTCCTTGAAGGAAACAATTTACTATTTTGTTTACCAAACACACAATGTTCACAAAAATCAAAACTCTCATCAAAATAGGAAAAAATTTCTAACTTTTTATTCAAAATGGTTTTTTAAAAAGTCTCACTAATGTGGCCCAATCTACAATGCCACAACATACAAGTATTTTTAGATTTCTTAGTTGCATTGGTAGAGTTAATAATAGTAGTTGCTTCAAGCCTAAACAAAGTCCCCTTCATTGTCCCTCTTGCTATCACCAGATTTCCTTTTACCAATTTGCAACCATGCTTATCAACTATTACATTTATTCCCAAATCATTCAACTTTGAAACTAAAATTAGATTTCTAGCTACTCCAAGAACATGTAAAAAACCAGGGAGAGTTTTAATCCTCCCATCACTAAAACACGGTTGAATCTTACCCCTTCTAATAATAGGATATGAAGATTTATCATTGAGGTAGATTTCACCTCCAGATCATATTTTTCATATGTGGTAAACCACTCGTTATGAGAAATCATATGAAACAAGCATCCTAAATCAATTAAATAGTGCTCATTAGTCACATGGTATGAAGGAAAAAAACCAAAGCTTCATCACCTAAATTTGAGGATTTCGCTATGGAGGAATCAACTTGTTTATTTGGATTTTTGCATTCCTCCTTCACATGTCCTCTTTTTCCACAATTCCAACATTTCACTTTGTTCTTTTTTCCAGTATTCTTAGATCTTCCCTTAGACTTATCCTTAGGCCTATATTCTTATCTCCTTTAGACCCTCTTTCTTTAGGCCTTCCCCTTACGTTGAGAGCATCACCTATACTATCCATTTCCTTTTTCCTCATTTCCTATGACAACAAAGTTGCTACAAGAGCATCCATCTTTGGATCTTACTAGTTAGTAATGATAGCAAGTACAAAATTATCCCAAGATTTAGGTAAATAATAGAGAAGCACAATACACTTATCTTCTTCTTCTACTTTGACATCAATAGAGGCTAACTAACTCAAAACCAAATTAAAAGAATTTAAATTCTTGGCTATAGATCCATCTTCTCTCATCTTAAGAGAAAATAGTTTTCACTTCAATTAGAGCTTGTTTACCAAACTTTTCACTTGATAGATTTCACCTATCTAGTTCCACAAAGCATATGAAATCTTTTCTGATGACACATTCAGGAGAACGGAATAAAAAAGACATAGCATGATAGTGCCTCATGCCTTTTATCAAACTTATCCCAATCTTCACCACTCATTTTCTCAGGTTTCTTTTCATTTGTTACAACTACCCATTGATCCCATTCTTCAAGGATATCCTCCATTTTTAGTTTCCACAACTCAAAACCAACTCCGTTATATTTTTCAATATCTAAATGGTTAGAAGTTACATGGACATGGTTAAACACAAAATAGTACAAAAAATAGCTCAACAAAACTCCCACTATAACTCAAAAAACCTTTGTTCTACCACCCAGAACACAAACTAGCCAGGCTATGATACCAAATGTTAGAAAAAAATGCTAGAGGAATCTAGCTATAATGGAAGCTTTAACAAATTATTGTAAACTAGATTATGCAATGTAAACCATATGGAGATTTAAACAACTATAACAATGAAATGCAAGAATGAAAAGCAACACATAACACAATTTTTATGTGGAGAAACTGTCTCAGGAAAAAAATCCACCAAAGAAGAGATGAATAGTTGTATTAATAACAATGGTGTTTCACAATACAATCACTCTAACTCCTCTTCAATCTAGTAGCATCTATGTACATGTAAAACATTTCATGGTGTCTCCATGTCTCAAGCCCTCTATATATAGACTCATGGGAGCTTAAAATACCACCATAAAACATTACCATGGGTAAAAACAAGGCTCGAAAATACCATGGTAAAAATCAATTCGACCCCTTACTATTAAACATGGTCTCTTACATGACATTACAACTTCTTACAAGATGTCATAAGAATCCATATAAAATAGGAGATGAGCTCTTACATGTGTCATAAGCCATCAATAGCTATGCAAATATTCTCTTATGCATGCCATAGATTATTCTCACATACAAAGTTTAATCCCCCACTTTTAGCCCTTATAGTTGTCATAGAATCCATCATAACATCCTTAAAAATAGGCTTTCCGTATTATACCACTAAGTGGGCATCTTTTAACAACTAATAACATAATTTTCAAGGCATCGACATGTGGAAAAAGTTCCAACCCCTTTTGATGGAGCACAATTATTTAATAAGATAAATGATATTGATCCATGGGAAAATGTAAAATAATAATAAATAAACAACTTAAAAATTTCCAAGGTTGAGATACCTTAATTCCTAACATTTTCAGTCACCTTTTTTCTTATATCTTCCATACTCTTATTAAAAATAACCATGTATTAAACAAAATCATTTACAATTATTTCCTTATCCTCATCATTAACTTCATCAAACAACTTAGCAGTAGCTAAAAGATCTTTTGATTCTATCATATTATTTACTAAGGCTCCAATCTTAAAGGAGAGTGGTCTCTCACCGGAGGAGAGTTGGGTTGTTCCTCCATAGGCTTCGAAGTGCCTTCTTTACCCTTCTTCTCAAACGCATTCATTTTTTAGATGTTTCCTGTTTATCATACGCCTCTAACATTAAGATAAGTTCGGGACATTTCTATTCCATTTCACTTGGGCCTTACAGTAGTGGAAGGCACTACTACTTCTATTCATTTTCAACTATCTTTCTTCTTGCAATCCAAGGTCAATCTCCTCTTGTACATCATCACCAAAGTTTTTTTTCTGCTATCCTTTTGTTTTATCCTTTTTTCGGGGGTAGCAGAGGGTACAATAGGGGATATATTCTTCCTTTTACAAGCTTGAATGTTGGGTCTGATGGAAGCAATTACTTTAACTACTGTGAGAGCACTGTGTTCTACCTTCTTTCATTTTTCTATTTTAGCTTCACCAAGTATTGATGGAACTAATGGTATTCCTGATTTTCTAGGTTTAGAGGGCACTTCAACTGCTTTGGCCATCTTTTCTACTACAACTTCCCTTAACATTTCAAAATCATCCTTTGAAAGTGTATGCATTTGGAAATATTCCTTGACATCCTTATTTACCATTTCAACTCTTTGAGGTGTTGAAGTCTCCAAACACACTTCAGCTGACTTCTCTTCATATGTACCATGTTGGGGTAGAGAGGGATGCTTAGTAAAGTCTCAATGAGTCTCTCAACCACCTACTCATCAATCTCATGTCCTAGATGCTCTATCCATAGAGTCCTAGGTTCTATTGCTTCTATGATGCAATCATCAATTGATACCAGGAAGGTTATATCATTTACATATTTTTCTACTAGCCTCTTTGGAATTCTCTCTTCATGCATGTCAATTTGGAAAACTACAAAAAAATGAAGTCAAAGCATTACCCTATGGCTTGAAGTCTTGAATGCTACTCAAATAATCAAATATTTTATGTGCTACCAATCTGCTAGTATCCCATATTATGTTCTTCTTCCCATGTACCTCTCTTAGAAAGTAAAACAGCAAACAGACTATCAGTGTTCCAAAATTGAATGCATATTTCTTTGACTTGTTCTACTCAATTTTTACATAAGTTGTTGTCGTAGAAATTCACATAAATCATAGTCTTTTCCATTCACCACCATATCATATGCAACATAAATTATAGTTGCAGACACTAAATTTCCTCTATTAGTGAAATAAATCTTGTGACCTATCATGAATTTTGCATACCTCACATCAGGGTTGGTAATAGGTTTGGTAGTCAATGCTCTTCCATCATATGTAGCACTAGTTAATTTTATAACCACATCATTTTTCATAGACTTTAACACTGGTATGGGTCCACTATGGTAGAGTCCAGTCATGGCTTTGATCACCTCTTTAGTAATTAGTCCAAGCACGCATGTCCATAAAAACTTATCATGCACCCTACTTAGGGAAATTTTCACATACTTCACCATTTCACTGCAAGAGTTTGGAAACAAATTCCACACATCTAGCTTCTTTCATACTAGGTTTTCATAATAATTCTTTACTATGTGATTTCTTCCAATTAAGTCTTTTAGCCCATTGATCCTTGAGTACTTTATGGTCAAATTCTTCCAATTTCACATGAATGTAGGTTCTAGTGTCTTTGATGGGCAAGACATGATTAGGGATTTATGAAAACACACCCATGGGGTCAATTTCATAAACCTTCCATGAAAACCTTTTGAATCTCAATCTAGGTCTCTTAGAGGTCTCAACAATGGTTGGTGTGGCCATTTGTCCCTCAATTCACTTATATATGCTAATACAAATTTCTTCTAATGCAACCCACAAAGTATAGATAGTCGTAAATACTTTTTTCACACTTCGATGGAAACTAGGGTTTGATGATGTAAAATATATTGATTGATCCTATACACCTGATCCTGATTTACTAACACTGTTTTGTCCTGCATCATCTCCTTTACTAACCATTTAATTGAATAACCTTTATTTGATTAAATTCATCACATATCATCTGTTAATCAAATAAATTAATTTTATCTAATTGGATCATTCTCTTCTATTAATTAAATAAATCGTATTGTTTAATTAATCCTATTGTCCCCTTTTTAATTAAATAATTCATTTTATTTAATTAGTTTCTAAGGCCATCTCCTTTAAATTAAATAAATTAATCTTTATTTGATTTAAATCTAACATCATCCTCTTTAATAAAATAAATCAAACTTTATTTAATTAAGTCTAAAAGCATTATTCCTCTCATTTTGATTTATTTAAATCCTAAAATCTAAATCACAATGCAAAATCAACTAATCTCCATTAAATTAATCAAATCATGATTAATGTGAACTCTAATCACTCAAATCCTCTAGCTTTTGCAACTTTCTCATGAAGATCAATTTAATTAATTTATAAATCTCTTATTTTCATTCAAAACGGCATCAAAGATGGAATATTCCTCAAATTTGAAAATCTCCCCACATAAGGACTTGTCCATCCAACAAGGCATTAAAGGCCTCTTACATGTCCTTTTCTTGAGTCAAGTTGCATTTAATTCATCTTTCATCTCCCTCCAACATGTCATTTCTCCAAATTTGAATTTCCACCTAATAGCATTAATGTGTACATTCATCAAAATGTGCTCCAAATTTGTCCACTCACATGTTGACAAGTGGCATTGTGCTATTGATTGGTATTTGATCCCACATTCATCCCTTTTTCTTATTCTTCCATCTATCTCTTCTATAAATAGAAGTCTCTTTTACTAATTTAGGATCCACAAGTCTAGGATTTACATCATAGTCATTTGAATCCACAAGTTCATCCACAATCTTGGGCATTTTCATCCACAACTTATGCAAAGTTATCATATTCATTGTTTGGAGCAATCTTCATCCATTTTCATAGTTTTTCATCATTTCATAGCTAGGTTATGGAGAAATTTCACCAAGGAGCATCAATCTTCAAAGTTCATCATCAAGCTTGACTAGGAATTGGGAAAGGGCTATTTTCCACATCAAAATAGCACCAATTCCCCCATGGGATTAAGAGTTTGAGCATTGAATAGGATTTGATAGCTTTATTTTGTGTTCATGTTATTTCTTGTTCTTTGCATTTCAAATGAATCTTATGGGGAATGATGTTTCTAACTTGCATATTGGACTAATATTGTGTTTGTGCAGGTCTAGGATCACCATTCATAGATGCTAGATGCTTTGAATCACCTTTAACATTCTTCCACTGGCTTTACTCTTCTCCAAATGTGTAAAATTGATATAACTTGACTTAGAATTTTAGTTTATATTTTACTGATCTTCCCTAATTTCACATTTATTAAGCTGATAAACACCTTATGAATACTCTATAAACCCTAAAACACTCCACAAATCTTCAAATTTGCATATTTTTTATCGAAATATTTTTCAACACCTTCAAAATGACATTTTACATCACATATTTTTGTGTCACTACTTGACACCTCATAAATCAGGGGTTTAATAGATTTCTCTATAGTTGCTCCCCCTAAATCCACTACTAGATTTAGTTTTTAGAAAAATAGTTTCACTAGATGTAGATACAGATGCATTAGATTCATCCTTATTCTCAGGCTCTTCTTTCTTCTAAACCTTCTCCATTTCCTTCTTAACTTCAGTAGGATCAATCTTCTTTACTAGTGTGGGTATGTGTAGGATCATCATGGAAAAAATAGGTCATTAAATTGTAAAAATTCAGAAAATTAGAGTTTAAGGCAACTTGGCTATTAAAATTTGAATAAGTTATCTATATTATTTCAAAATATATAAAGAATAGAATCTATAGAGAAAATTGGATATGGTTTCTAAACTACTAGGTTTATTTAAAAAAAAATCCTATTTGGTGAAATTTTGAAATTTCAACGCAGTTGTACTTAAATTTTGGGGAAAAAATAAGTAGGTGTCTATTTGACCACACTAACCACAATAAAATGGTAACATTTTTTTATAAGATTTTTAGATATACGTAGAGGAGCCATGTCCAGATGTGATGCATATTTTTTTGTAATTTTTTCCATCGTAATTAATTATGAATTTTTTATTACAACTTTAAAAATATATAAAATTTGTATGTCGACCAACTTAACTTGGTCAAAACTTTATAAAATTCATTTTTTATTTCCTATAATGTCTTGAGAAGCATAGAGATGTGGCATGTTTTGGATTCAAAAAATGTGATACCATTTAGAAACTATAGATTTTTAAATGTCCCTATCTGATTAGAACATTCTTGATGAAATGAAAATCAATAATAATTGGCCCCGAATAGAATTAAAAAGTAAAGCATAATTTATATTGGTGGAGAGTTAGAATTTCAGCGCATTGCCTAGAACTTTCATCAGACTTTAGAAGTTAAAAAAAGTTGTCGATACATACCCTACACACCCATCATATTCGCTTCTTCTAGATCCCATTATGATCATGCACATAGGGAGTGTATTTTATTTTGGACTAGTTTTTCTTCCATTCTTTCTTTTGCGGAATCTTGAAATGTGTCCAGGCTTGTTGCAATTGTAGCATACAACATTTCTCTAACCAAACTGATTTGAATTTATCCTTGATCTACACTAGTTAGCTTTATGACCAAATGCATTACATGTGTAGCAATAGCCTTGAAAAGATTGAAAAATTCTACCAGTATTGAATCTACTCATTATCATCATCTAACTTCTACACTCAGTAGCTCTATGTCCAAATTTATTACATGCAAAGCATTGTCCAGAGAAGAATCCAACATTCTGATTTATTCTACTTCTATATTCTATTTCCCTATGACCAAATTTATTGCATGAAAAATAAATATTGTTGAAAGATGGGTACCTTTGAGCATTAGGTTGTGTGATAGGAGTTATTCTGGTATTACCTCTTTAGTTCTTGTTCTTTCTACCATTTCCTTAAGTCTTCTCTTGATTGTCAGCCTTGTTAGATGTCTAACTTGTCTTTGAACTTTGTCCTTCTTCAAGTCCCAAACCACCTTTATCCTTAGAAGGTTTTTGAATTACAATCAATTTATCTAGCATTGTAGTACTTGTTTTGAATTTTTCCTCATGGGCTCTTGCTTTCTCCAAGTCAAACCTTAGGGTTACCACTTTTTGTTCAAGTTTTGTACATTCATCAATCTTTCTCTAAATTTTAGCTTTCTAACAGTCCTCAATTCTCCTCTTTTCTTCCACTTGCAATTTTAATCTCATGATGTCCTCATTTTCTTTCTTCAAGTGATCAATGACTTCTCTATCTATTTCCTTAAACTTTTTGATTTTCTCTCTTAGTTTTTTTATACATTCATTTGCTTCTTTCAAATTCTCCTTCAGAATCTCTCTCTCACTTTCAATTCTATCAGGGGGGTGAATCAGTATTATATTAAATAATTTAGCTATAAACCATCCAAATATTAAAGCACATCTAATTGCAATTGTAAGAAAATATTAATGAGATTATAACATCACACAACACATAAACACCAAGATTTTTTCGGTGGAAAACCCAAAATGGGAAAAACCACAGTGAGGATTAGCTCACAATATATTATAACTAGTCATAAGATATTACAAGGTCACATTTCCAAGATACACTATCCTTGAAAGGATCATAGCCTAAAATGATTACAAAATGGAGTGTGGCTCATTGCCAAAATTCAACTAATAGAATACACCTTTCTTATACTGAATTCAATTCCAATTGAGCTCAAAAATACAAAAAATTGCACTAGTTTACAATCTCACAACATATACTGTAGTTTTGCTTTGATACAAAACTCATAATATAATTTTGTACACTATCACACATCACTAGTCACACACCACATATCTTTCCTACCTTCAATACAAAAATATTGCATACATACATGCTATTACATCCTTATTTTCGATGTATAAAAACTTAATTCAAAAATAGCTTATCGGCTTCAACAAAAATTCTTTATCACTCAAATCAAAATGTGCAAGGCATAAATTAGGTCAGAACAGGGCTAAAAAGGATTTCTTTAATTTCCACTTAATCTTCATTCCACTTATCCATGTCTTCCAGAGGAAGACTTATACCAATTTGCACAACTCTGAGTAGAAAACTATATGTCAATCTTCTATCAAACATATCTTTCAGTCTATTCAACCAAAATTGTTGAAGACTTGTCCATAGATGCCTTTAATAGTCTTGAATAAAATTCTAAAATTGAACATAGGTTGATATTCAACTATGAGTAATTTTGGACCAAATTATCAAATCACAGTAACACAAACACTTTTTACTAGATTAGGCAAGAATGTCACCAGACAATGTCGACATCAATGACAACACACTAGAGTGATTCTTATTCATTCTTCCAACACAAGGTTCAAACCCCAATGGGGTGTAATTTTTGAGAATTTATATTGGTGATGAGGCCCCCCATTTGTGACCTCATTGGTTCATAGCTTTGAGTCAAAAGCGTTTACCCCTCTTAATAAAAAAACATTATACACTTTAACATGAGTTTCTTGAATTATTTTAGGTTGGTCTTATTCCAATATTCCCGGTATATATCCTAACATTGTTGCACACAATATTGTGTTTAAAGATGATGCTAAACCTATGAGACAGAAGATTCATAAAATGAATCCTAAAGTAGCTTTATTGGTAAAGGCTGAGATTAAAAAGATTTTACAAGCTGGTTTCATCTGCCCTATCAACTATTCACCTTGGCTATCAAAAATCATGGTTGTTGCTAAACCTAATAATCATACTTGAAGCTATATACATTTTCATGAACTTAAGAAGGAATCTTTGAAGGATGATTTCCCCCAAGAACTCCTAACATAGACATGATTATCAATTCTACCACTGGACATGTTTTACTTTCATTTAAGGATGGATTCTTTGGATATAATTAAATCTTTATTAATCATCAGGACCAATACAAAAATACTTTTATTACACCTTGGGGAAATTTTTTTAGGTTGTCATGTCATTCAGATTAAAAAATGTTGGAGAAATGTATCAAAGGGCTATGACATTAATATTTCATGATTTTATTCATTATATCCTCTAGGTGGATTATGTCACTGATATCTTGGCCAAATCTATATCACATCAAGATCATGTCAACATTTGAATCCTATAAAATGTGACTTCGATGTGGATAGTGGAAAACTATTGGCTTTTATAGTGTCACATCAATGTATTTAGGTGGAAATGAAGAAAATCAATGCTATAATAAACATGCCATCTCCTAATAATATTGCTCAGATTCATAGTTTACAAGGGAAGATTTAATTTATTCATCGATTTGTTCCATCATTGGTGGATTGAACCCTATGCTTCACTAAATTGCTTAAGAAAGATTCTCATTTTAAATGGAATGAAGATTTTCAAAAATCCTTTGAGAATTTAAAACAATATTTGGCTAGAATCTTCATATTTTAGAACCAACTACCTCAAGACATCCTTTTATTCTTTACACTTTTGCATCATCCAATGATCTTATTGTGTTAATTAGCACAATATAATGAGAATGGCAAAGAACATCCTATGTATTACATTAGTCAAACATTGATTGATTATGAAATGTGTTATAAAAAAATGGAAAAGAAATGTTTGGCTCTTTTGTTTGCTACAAGTAAGGTTAGAAATTATTTATTAAATGTTGAAGTGTGCATGTTATTACAAGATTCAATCCATTAAAATATCTCTTCTCCAAAAATTACTTATTGGGACACTTAGCCAAATGGGTAATGTTGTTAACTGAATTTGATCTTAAGTTTGTCTCCTAAAAGGTAATTAAGGGTCAAGCATTAATTGACTATTTAGTTGATTCTCCCTCACCTTTAGCTTTACACAACCATGAATTATTTCTTTATGATCATGTCCTGTCCTTAGAAGAGGACAAGACATGGGATTTATGTTTTGATGGTTCTAAATTTCAAACAAGCTCTATTGTTGGTGGTATACTATCACCTCCTTAAAGTAAGCCAATTCTATTATCTTACCATCTAAATTTCCTTGCACTAATCACATCATGTCCAATACAAAGTTATTATCATTGGTTTATGTGCAGCATTATCCCTTAATATTCAACATCTTTGTATATTTGGAGATTCTCAATTAATTATAAAAAATTAATGAATATTATAAAGCTTGAAGAAAGATAAGTTATCACAATATCACCTGAATTATCAACATTAAAACAATTTTCCTCATATACTATTGATAATGTTTCACAAAAAGATAATCAGAATGTGAATGCAATGGCAAGCATTGGATCTCTTATATCCCTTGACGATTCATCTATAGATTTCAAAATTACTATTCATAATCTCACATCACAATCAATATCAAAAAGAATTAAAGAGGAGATTTTGTTTTTCTAAATAATTCAAACAAATGGTACTCCTATATATTTCAATATTTACGTGATGGTACTTTTCCTAATCCTACAATAAAAAGTACTCAATGTTGTATCCAAAATCTCATAGCATGATAAATAATTTTAGATAATGTATTATATCAAAGGGCATATAATTGTCTCCTTCTTCATTGCCTTAACAAGTCAGAGATCATCATTTCCCTTGAAGAATCCCATTCATGTGCTTGTGGAGGGAACTTCGATGGTTGATATTTGTTTTAAAAGTTACTTTATATCAATAATAATTCACAAAAAACGGAGCGGGATTAGTTTTCCTTCATAAAAATATCCTAAATGTCAACAACATAACAATTTGATTCATGCTTGTGCCCATGAACTTTCATGCTTGTTCCCATGAACTTCCATGCTTGTTCCCATGAACTTTGTGTCCAAGTTTCCATTTGGCCATTTTTGGTGAGAGGCTTAGATCTTATTGGTAAAATTTCACCTCCTTCTCAAGGACATACTTTTATCATTATCACTATAGATTACTTCACGAAATGGGTTGAACCAATTCCACTTTGGTCCATGACAACTAAAGTTATTTTTCATTTTACTTTGGATAATATCATGGAAATATTTTTTCTTCTTTCCTTAGTTTCAAAAAATAGTGTACATCTTTTAAAAACAAAGAAGTGAAGAAGTTCCTTGAAAATTTTCATATACAAAATCATTTTTGTACACATATTATCCATAATAAAATCAACAATCAGAAGCTTCTAACAAAAAAATTGAGAAATTATTAAGGATAACAGTTAACAAAAATGGTAAATATTGGCATACTCAACTCTCCTATGCATTATGGGCTTACCACACCAGTGTTTGTATGGCTCTAAATACTACCCCATACAACCTAGTATATGGTGTCAATTTTGTTATGCCTTTGGAGTTAGAAATTTCTTCATTGTGAATTTATCTCAATGGTGCATTCTAGATGATACTCCCTATAGAGAACAACAAATTCAATAGCTTGAAATGCTCAATGAGTAGCATAAGCATGCTCTCAAAAATTTACAAGCTTATTACAAATTTTGTCAATAAAAATATAATGAAAGCATTATCAACCATTCATTTAAATGTGGTGATTTGGTGCTATATTAAAATCAATGCAATATGAATGTTATTTGAGAACAAAAGGGAAAGTTTAGCCCAAATTAGTTGGGACCCTACATTATCACTAAGGATTGTGGATTGAGAGCCTACAAGATTTTTAAATGATAGATGGTACACAACTTAAAGAACCTATAAATGTTATGCATTTGTGTAGATTTTATACTTAGATTCATTTCAATCTCTGAATAACATGTTATTATTTTAGCATGTAAATTAGTTTAGATAGATTATTTTCTATTTAATATTTTATTGCTTCATTCATGAAAAAAAAATTGTTTCTTGGATCTTAGAGTAATTTTCTTGCAACTAATAATTACTTGTTAGCATACTATTTAGTAATTTATGTACCAAGTTAATTAGATCATTTTAGCATTTAATTGTGCAAATTAGATAATAGTTGCATCTAGTTTCACTTGTGTGCACTTAGTCAAAGTGTGGTATTTAGTTAAATGAGAGCACGCGATTTATATCATTATCACCATCATAACTATTTGTGGAGGTGGAAGCACCAAAATGTGGTTTTATCAAGGCAATCCCCTATACGACACAACCCTTCTCCTGTTTACTTCTTATAGGTTATAGCTATGAAGTGGATTTAAGTGGATTTAAGTAGATTTGAGATATCAAGGCTTCAAAACCCTAGTTCAAGCATTCATGTGTTGTATGTTGTGGTTGTGTTTCTAATATGTGGTTTTCATTGATGTCAACACTAATAGCATAAATTCATTTGAAGCTGTATATGTTGATATATTGAGAAAATTGTAATAAATGAGTTGTAGGTTGTCAGTAGTGAAGTAAAGTTCAATATTTCGGTTATTTTTGTACATTTTTTATCAAAGGTTGTGGACTAAAGGTTTTTTTTTTAGTGTATCTAGTTTATCCACGTCGAGTTTCAAAGATCCGTGTGAAGATTTGATCAAGTTATGAAGATTCTCATTTTGACAGTTTTTATGTTGCCTCGGTCGGTGTTCCTAATTGAAGATGATGTTATTTCAGTTAGTGTAGTTGTTGTGGATGCTTCTCTTATGATTTTTGATGCTTGTGGATGTGTCTAGATTGTTCTCTATCTTTTTTGCATGTCTACATTGATCGTTGTGCTCATGGTTGGCGATTTTCTCTTGTGTGTTCATGTTTTTCTTATTTTTGGCCGACATAGTGTTTGTAGCGTGTTGTGGATCTTCAAGGAGAAATTAATTGAAGTGTTTTCATGTTGGATATGTTGATTTGGGTCCTCACTAAGTTGTGGCCGACCTTGGTTGATTTGCATTGTTAATATTTAATGTTTTGGGTCAACAATTTATATTCATCTTATTATTTTTGTTGAGGTCTACATGAAGGGATGAAATTTCTTGTTGCAGATATATAAGAGTAATTGTTTATTTGATTTGAAGAGTGTAAGAGGGTTCCAGAGTGTGCGAGTGTATGCCAATTTGTGCTTGTATCTACGAATATCATTTGAAGGAAGAGCATAGTGTGAAGAAGTGTGCAAAAGAGTAAAGAATTGTTCATGAGCTTAACTGGAACTATAATCAGGCATTATCAAATGCTATTTTCTTAGTTCAAAATATGGATGGTTGTAATCAAAATCTCTTTGTAAGATAGTGTGTCTTCCAAGTTTTAATTGAGCTGATGAGCTCTGGAATTTGGTGACTGAATGCATGCACATTCTCCATATTTCATTTCATTATACTTTTAACAAGGTATAATCTTGTGGACTGGCCTCCATCGTGGTTTTTCCCCTAATAGGGTTTCCACATAAAAATATCTTGGTGTTATGTGTGTTTTTATGTGCTAATGATTTATGCTTTCATGGTTAATAATAAGACCTGAGAATAAGG
>VDFB02059100.1:0-18578 GCA_007258455.2 Sequoia sempervirens
GACATAGCCTTTGGGTATCTCTACACAATTTTTTTAATAGAATAAAATAGAGTTTAAAATTTCCATTTTATTGACTCTTCTAAATTTTTGTCTTTCCATATTCATCCACTACCTTCATCCACTACCTTCTAGAACCAATATAAATTCTAAACAATGATATTCAAATCTAAATTATTGCAATATGACATTTTTTCAATTAATGATAATAATGTTGCAATCACATCCAAATTGAGCACCGAGATTGCATTCCTAGAGCAGAAACCAAAACTTAAAAAAAAACTCCAAAATGAAATATTTTTGGGTTGATGAGGATTACACCTTTACCCGGATGCTTGTGCATCACTTCATGAATTTTATATGGCAATAGCTACAAGACAACTACTTTCCATATGTACCTAATAAAATAGGTTAAAAAATTTCTTACTGTTTTGTAACTATACATCTACAACTTCCTTTTCTTCTATATACAAATGAGTAGATAAGGGTTGACTATAGTATGTTTGAACCTCTTTGCCATGCCTATGTGAATAATGATCTTTCTTTTTCCATTTAATTTAATTTTCACATAGGAATTTTCCATATTTGAGTTAAAATATATCTAAATTGTTAGTAATTAGACATAAAATTAAGAATAAGAAAAATATAAAATATAAAATATATATATTAAACATTATTTTTGGAGGAAAATAGCAATCCATTTAAAAGATGTATATTTTTAGTATAAATATATCAACCTTTTTTTCTATTCTCCCAATATAAGAGCCTAACATAAGAGTTTAATGTATCTTCTCATAGTTGATATGTGAAGAGGAAATGAATTCATTCCCAATTATATATAGGAATATTTTTTGGGTGCTTCACATTTTAAATAGTAAGTTAAGCTATGTTAATAAGAATATCAATTGTTTATAATTAAATATGTTTAAATTTGAAATAGTGAAATAAATAAATAAAATTAATAACATTTTGTATATATATAAAACTTAAATATAATAAATATTAAGTGAATCATTTGAATGCTCATTCTATAACTATGTAACAATTTAATTCTAGATTTATATTTTAAAATATAATTTTTTATATTTATTTAAATATTTATTGATATTTTTTCTTATATCTATTTTAAAAGTCATTAAATTAAAAAGAATGGTATTCTACAACCTCTATGATAAATTATAACTTAAAATTTTTAAAGTAATTAAAATAATTATATTATAATTTTTAATAAAATACAATAACTCTTCAATAAAAGAAATAACTTTTTAATAAAAAATAAATTAAATGAAATAATTCTTAAACTAACTCTTTAATATTTATTGATATGGAGGTTCTTTTAGATTTATCATAATCCTTCAAAAAATGTTTCAAACGGTGTGTGGAAGATCAGGAAATGGTTCTAGCAAGTATTGAGCAACTTTAGAACTTAGATCTTGATAGTTCAAATTTTTTGGGAGAATTGGATGATTTGGAAGGATTAGCTGAAAAGATGCTTCTATTAGTAGGATCAGATCTATTTGTTGAAATTGTAGAAGAAATAATGAATGAAGAAGATATATCCCCACATCCTAAGATAGATATAAGCCCACAACCTTCTAATACTCATTCAATAGAAAAAATGGATATGGGTATGTGCAGGATCATCATGGAAAAAATAGGCCCTTAAGTGGAAAAAAATTTAGAAAAATTAGAGTTAGGAAACTTGACATTAAAATTTGAATAAGATATCTATATTATTTCAAAAATATGTAAGAATAGAATATGTATAAAATTGAATATAGTTTCTAAACTATTAGGTTTGTTTAAAAAAATAAATCTATTGGGTGAAAATTTAAAATTTCAATGTAGTGGTACTTAAATTTCAGGGAAAAAATAAGAAGTAGGTGTCTGTCTAACCACCTTAATCACAATAAAATGATAATATTTTTTTATAATATTTTAGATATAAGTAGAGGACTCATGCCCCAATGTGATGCATATTTTTTTAATTTTTTTTCTAAGTGAATAATTAATTATGAATTTTTTATTACAACTTTTTAAAAAATATAAAAGCCCGTATGTCTGACCACCTTAACTTGGTCAAAAATTTATGAAATTCAATTTTTCTTCTTTTAATCCTATAGTATGCAAAACATAGAATGTGACACATGTTTTGGATTCAAAAAATGTGATACCGTTTGAAAGATATAGATGTTTTTCAATCAGCCTATCAATCAGGACTTTAGTCATAATTTGAATAGAAAATGAATAATATTTACCCATTAAATTCAAAGTAAAGTATAATTTATATCGGTGGAAAACTGAAAATCTCCTTTAAAAAATCTTTTTGTTTCATCAATTTTTGGTAAAAAAATAGTTGTTAGCCACATACCCATCATATTGCCACTTTTTGGCCCATCATGATCCTACACATACCCATATATTGGAGGATATTGATGAGATGCCAACCAACAAGGTAGAGGAATTTGATTATTCACAAAAAATTTCTCTATCATAGACAACTTGTTCTCCATCAACAATGAAGAAGTATTTTGGTAGAAGGGGAAGGAAATATAAGTTAATTAAGTTGAAGGAGGATATAGAGGTTGGTGTACAAAAAAATCTAGATGACAACATTTCAGTATCAGTAAGTAAGCATCTAAGAAGAGAATGTTGCTCTCCTCATGCACAATGTAGGTGATTCCATGGAATGTCAGAGGTATTAATACTGCTGAAAAAAGATCTCAAATCAAGCACCAAATAGATTCTTGTGGAGTTGATGTTGTAGTTCTCTAGGAATCAAAGTTATTTGAGATAGCGCATGAGTCTACCATTAAGAAATGGTTAAAATGGAAGTCTACCTTTTCACCTACACAAGGTGCATATGGAAGGCTAATCACTTTGTGGAAACCCAAAACTATCATAGTTGAAGAAGTAAAAAATGATAATAATTAGCAGTTAATGAAAGTCTCAAATTTCAACTTGAAATTTTGGTTGGTAAATGTTTATGGCCCAATTACCACTATTGATAAGAAATCCCTCTAGGAAAATGTTACGTAAGTGTTGGATGATATGTTAGAACACAATGATCTACTGATAGGGGAGTGAATCAATAAATATAAAAACATTTAGACTTGAAATCTATTTGCAGAGTCAACCTTACAATTTAGATGTGCAAATTAAAACATCTATCAATACAAAAAATCACATGCACATGAAACAATAACTCATAAGACAAGGTAGATGTGGAAAACCCAAGATGGGAAAAAACATGGTGACAAAAGTTGCTTGAGTCTACTACTCAAATCCAATGTCACAAATGATATCTCTATTACAAGGTTTAGTGTTGCAACCCTAGGAAGCTTTAACTCACTAATTTAGAAGCTACAAATTCAAGGATGCTACTACACCTTGTTTTAGGATCTATAACTCCAAGGATATTACAATCACCTAGTCTGAGCTACAACTCATTTTAATGAGGCTATAACCTCAACAAAATTACATGTTCATATATGTGCATACAATTAGATTCTGCTCAACCTGAAAATGCACCATTACATTCAATGGATTGTTACACACTCTACAACTTATACTACTATTGTTGAAGCTGCACTCTCAACAACACTCCCCTAAATGAATAACATAGACGATAGTTTGTGCTGTGTCTAGGTTACACACATATGTGCATTCACTGTCTGCACTCGTAACTATCTCTCTCTCTCTCTTCTTTTCTTCTTGCATCTTACAACACATCTACAATTATGTGTTTTTCTTTTTCTTCTCTCTATTGATTAGCAATCTCTCCCTCGAGATTCTCTCAACCATCCAGATCATCACCATCTTACCATTAGGGTCTTCTTCACATACTAACTTCACTAGAAAGCTTCCTTTTCCTTGAGCCTCACACACCACTATCTAGATCATTATTAAGATATATGATAGAGTTTACCAGATATTTCCATATCTTTCATCGAGCCACCCAACATTTAATTTGTTTAAAGAGAATTTTCTTCATTCTCTCTGTCAAACCTTAAAATCTGATTATGCATTCAATGCATCTTTTTTTTATTCAATCCAATCCTGATTCTTCTCTATGTGATCATCCGAACTACCACCCTATGCATCAAATTTCATTACAATTATTGCTGAAATAGATAGAGAATTTAATTCTCATTGCCATTTCGGTTACAAGTCAAAACCTTTTTTGCATGGACTTAGCCATTTGAGATCTTTACCTTTGAATCTAGGTCATCGATCTCCTTTTTTGTGCCATGACCCTTCACTTTCCATTCATTTTTGCAACTTTAAATAATGATCTTCTAATCAATTAACTTTAATTATGTGCTATTGATCTGCACCGATTGAAGATTATCGTTGGATCAAATTCCTTTTGATCTACATCGTTGATATCCTTCATACATAGCTCACCATACACAAGGTCCACCAAGACACACATCCAAATCCTATGCACCTCATGAGCTCAGACAACAGGCCCACACAAACCTTGTAGGATTTGTGGGTTGTTTCCATTTGTCATCCACATCATCACCATGCAACTCACAATAATGATGTGAGTTGGTCTGTCCAGCAATCGCTCTTTGCCACCTATCAGAATTTGTCACAATCCATCATCATCACTATCCTATTGGGTCCCACCATCCATGCACATGCACCAATTGATCAACCTTGATCAATCTTCACCATTCCTTGCTAGCTCCATAGGTCTTGAATGGGTCCCACTGAATTCTCAGCGAGGTATGTGGGTGGCTAACATGTATATACCTCTGACATGACCTTCCACTAACTTCGTATGCTTCCTTCATAGGTCCCACTAGACATCAATAGTCAACATTTTTACATGATGGATAAATCTCCACCGCTCTCCGCTGACCCCACAAAACATAGCCAAAATCCACCAAAATCCTAGCAGAACTGATGGGCACCATCAGATCTTTTTGATGGAAACCATTCATCATACACCATTTCAATGTCACTAAAAATCTAAACTTAAGAACCTCTAGTCGGAGGTTAATATGATTTGAAAACTTGTGACACACTGACAACACAGAGAACCTTCTTCCTTTCTCCATATCACTCCATTAGCTAAGTTTCTATATCAGGAGGTTATGAAATTATAGAACCCCACGACATAGGTTAGAGAAACTTGGAATCTCACGACTTAAGAAATAAACCATTTTTTGCTGAATTGATGGAAATGTATAACCTTAAAGCACTAGGTAGAGGGGCTGGTCCATTCCATAGGATGAATGACATAAGTTGTAGCTTATGCGATCGGTTATTGGATATTGATAGTAACTGTCATATTAGAAATACATGTTGATTTCCATGACTACAACAACCTAGGGTTTAACAGATAAACCCTAAAACACTTGAGAGTAAAAGTAAATAATTTCTGGGTGAATTCACCAACTTCGGGACCAGTAGAGCACATCACTAGAATGCTCTCGAAAAACCCATTTCGAATCTGTAGCTTGTCTCTTCTTTTGTTTCATGAAGGACTCTCTACATCTTCATGACAACATTTGCAAGATATGCACTTTAGCATCATCAACCAACTACATAATTTCAAAACTAGATCCTCTACTTTGAGATTCATCCTCTTTCATCATACCAACAATTCTCTTTTGCATTATTTTCTCTTTTGACATCAATGACAACTATAGGCCAACAATCTCCCCCTTTGGCATTGATGGAAAAAATGGAAGCCCTCATACAAGATATATCATTGAAGCTCTATATCAACTTTACTATTCTCACAACAACATAGCAACTCACCCTGTGACATACATCTCTTAGCTTCTTAGTATGCTTCACATTTCCTCAATATGATTCTCCCCCTTTGACATCAATGGAAAAGGGTACACTCCCCATTAGGATATTCTCCAATTGTGACAAACTTTGCAACCATCAAGTTGTTAGAAATTCTCCTAGCATGGACATTTCAAACTCATTTTGCATTTTTGTACCAAATATTTTGCACATTACATCACTCCTACCACAAAATATAATATCATCTACATATACAACAACAATGATCATTTGCTTACCTTCATATTTGAGATACACATTTCTATCAGCATAGCCTTTCTTGAATCCTTGTTGTTCTTGTAGATGCATAAAATTGGTCATATTTGATTAATCCTTTCATTTAATTAAATATTTCTTATTTAATTAATTTCTCTAAAGTATTCTACATATGATTAAATTAAATTAATTTAATTATATTATTCATTCAGTTTATTCTTCTATCATGATTAAATAAATCAATTTTTATTTAAATATTTCACATCCATATGTCCACTTGATTAATTAAATAAATACACTTTATTTATTAATTATCACTTTTTGAATTTAATTAAGTCTTTTGATTTAATTAAATTTAAATATTTCTTTTCGAATTCTTCTAATTAATTAAATATTTTATTTAATTATGAAATTTTCCATTATTCTTCAAATCTGGGGTAAATATTCTATTTTAATAAAAATCTCCCTGACACCCATAAATGAATAATTGAATTTAATAATTCATTATTTATCTTGTTCAAAATCTTTCCATAATCTCACAAAAAGATAATTTTTTACAATTCATCTTTATTATCTTATCTTACGTCTTTTACAGAAAAGAAAACAAATCTTTCTTTTTGTTTTCTTTTGTTTTTCTTCAGTCTTATCCATCTTCAAGCGTTCGATCTGCAAGGAATTTTCACAATTGCTGATCATATCAGCCAATCAGAAGCTTTCAAAAAATATCTAGAAATAGCACTGCAAATCCAAGCAATGGTTACAACACACAACAGATGAATTAGAGATTAATTGCATTCTAGCATTCTAGCATTCTAGCATCATCATAATCTTTCATTTTAGTAATCATGTTTAGCATTAGAATAATCATTTCTTAGTATCACATGCATTTCATATTCAATCTCGTTCTCTAGGAAGACTATTCGTTGAGCCTAGCACACTATCTGAGAGCCAGTTGGAATCAATGAAAACACTGGAGATAGAGGACGATAGGACGACATTGATAACAAGATACTCAGTTTGCATCTCTATTATTTTAATATTCTATTTTTGATATGATGTCTTATTGGTGTGTTTGATTCATTTGTTTTTATAAATTTAACATGCATTAAAAATTGATCACACATTTTTGGCACCCACTGTGGGGCCCTTGCCCCATTTTTAACATTTATTTGTAAGTTTTCTGACAGTATTTCCCATTCTGGAATTTGGATTTTTGGAAAAAAAAATTGTTTTAGCGCATAAAAGGATTTATGAAGTGCATACACAGTTTTCTAAAGCGCATTCGTGATTTATTTTAGTGCTCTTGTAGGTACTTTGGTGCATCCAAGAACTATTTCGACACATTTAAGGAATAGAACGACACATCTACGAGATAGAATGGCGCATATACCCAAACTCAATTTATTAAATATTTTTTGAAAAACAAAAAAATAAATAAATTTAGTTGCGTTTTGTTTTAGTGAATTTAGGATTTTTTGTAGCACATTTGGGACTTTCTGTAGCACATTTAGGACCTATTTTAGTGCATTAACTTGTTATTGTTGCACATTTAGGTGATCTTTTAGTGCATACAGGTTGTAACTAAATAGGTTTCTGAGTCTGACACCTTTTGCAGACAGAACCTTTTTTTGGCTTAAAAAGAACCAATCTAGGATAGTCACAGCTGGTTTTAGAAAGGAGCAACCCTAGGATACACATGGATTTAAAATGAAGCAATCTAGGATAGTCACCACCCATTGATTTTGCGGTTAAAATTAATCCCATGCTTATTGTGAAGCAACATCTTCACATAGTTTAGATCATTGTGATTTGGGTTTTAAAATGAATAGTGTCTACTGTGTTTGTGGCAATAGGTCTATGCTCTCCCCTTAACTAGATGACCAAAATACCAGACTTTCCTTTTACATTCATGCAATTTTACTGCTTTATTACATCCTATAGAGGGCCTGCTCTTATGGGAAAAAGTACTCACCCAAGAGGAATGACTCAAGTGGGTTCAAGCCAAAGCTAGGCTATTCTGCCTCACTATAAAATTTAAAGAAAATAAGGGGAAACCCTCTTTTTCCAGTAGTGTGCAAGATAACCATCCCCAAAGCCTTTTTTCTAAAGGTTGGGAGGTCTCTTGAGGGAGTTTATTATTATCACACCGAATGGAAACCCTTACTACGAACCTAGTGTAGTATCCAGCTGAAGTCAGTTTCTGAACATCATAATAATCATAGTGCAAGGGGAGGGAAGAATCTACCCCCAAGATCCTCACCATATAACTACCAAGGACTATTTGCTCAGGGGATCCGGTATCCACTTTCGTCACTCTGAGTACGTGCCTGGAAAAGACAAAAAAATAGGTGCCCCTTCAGGGGTGACATGGTTGTGTGAGTCGACATAGTTCTAAGATGTGGTCTATTGACTATTATGATGACCTACCTGAGTACTAAGACTGAGTCTGCCTGAACTGTCTGTCATGTGTAAAACCTATGAAAACACTTTTTGAAAAACATTTTTGGAAACATACACTTGATGTTTAGTATAGGACTTAAAAACAACTTTTTTTAGAGTGTTTGCTATATTTTCAATCACACTAATTCAGATAAAAGATCATCTAAAATGAACATGTCAAATTTTAGCTGAAACTTTTCACAAACTGATTCAAAAAGTTACCTTGGAAAAACTGTTTTAGCGCATATAGGGTATATTCTAGCGCATATGAGGTTTGTTCTAGTGCATTCACTAGTTAATTCAATGCTTTTAGGGTCTATTTTAGAGAATTAAGTCTTTTGGCGCATACGTTGGGTATTCTAAAAACAAAATTTTATAGAGTAGCATATCTAGAACATATTGTAGCACATTTGACAATTTCTTTGGTGCATATCCCTATTTCTAAAGCGCATATAGGGAACAGAATAGCACATCTGTCACTTTTCCCGAATCATTTTTTTTGACATTTTCTCTCATGCTTAGGGAGTGGAAATCTACCAAGTTTGTCAAAAATTCAATTTTCAATAGAATCAAGAAACCCAAGAAGCCTCTAGGTTACAAGAAAACCTTACAACAAAGGAAGTTTTTATACAAGAGTTGAAATGTCTTGCTCCATTATCGCAAATTTCTCCATAGATACCAAGATTTTTTTAGGGGATTTACTAATGAATACGCTGTAGACCCTCTAGATTCACGAGCCTATTTTCAAAGAAGAGCCCTCTCACAATGACATAATCACAATCAGCCTCTTGATTTCAACTATATACCACAACCTTCTATCGAATATTCGGCACATCCTAGTCAATACTTCAGTAAGTTGAAATAGGCTATTTGATATACCGATCATTCTTCGAAAACAAGGATTAAATCTTACAAGTACACCTTTCATCACACACTTCTAAATTCTTGGTTCAACTTCTCCTAATAGGATTCTGACATCCTTCATCATTGGAAGCCACAAGCATGAATTAGGAACATAGTTTTGATAATATCATAAGATTTTAAATCTTATCAAATTAAAACATCATTAGTTGCACTCATCAAACTATGATCTAAGTTTAGAAGAACATCTTTAAATCATATGCCTGTTTTTACAAGATCACAATACAATAAACTAAAGGAAGATATTCAACAAGAAGATCATACCTCAAGAACTCAAGCAGAAGGTGAAAATAGTGATCCTCTTTATAGTGTGAGTCAAAATCCCCTTTTTGAAGACAACATGGCCGAAGGAGAAAATAATACATTTACTTCCGACAGAGATCTGAGAAAAACCCTTGAGGATAGTGATGATGAACAAGAAGAAGAGCGTCACCTTAGAGAAGTCGAACAAGATCCTAAATTTCTCAAAGCAGTAGAAAATATCTTAGCACATGACAAACAAAAATATTTCCTATAACTGGCTAACAAAGGAGCTAAATTGCCTTATGATTTTGATACTGAGAACATAAAGAGTAATCTTGATGAAACACTCTTATTTGATCTTAGTTTCTTGACTCAACAAGTTAAAACACTACAAGGAAAAATTAAATATCTACAAGGGGGAGCCACAATAAAGACATACACTCTTGATGATATTTGTCCATATCCCTTTGGTCGACATCTCAACATGATTCCATTTCCTAAACATTGTGAAATCCCAAAGTTTGATCGTTATAACAGGAAATCGGACCCAATTGACCATATTAGGGACTTCTGAAACATGACTAGAGTTTTCTCATGAGGATACATACTTAATGCGCTTGTTTCCTATAAGTCTTGGAGGCCAATCTATGGAATGGTTATCAAAAATCACACCGCTTGTCAAAAAATTTGAGGAATTAATCAATGAGTTCATGTCACAATATTCCTATAACATACAACACCAAATAACCATAATTGATCTATGCAAGGATAAGCAAAAACCTGGTGAACCATTCATCACATTTCTTCAAAGATGGAGAAGACTATTCGCTAGATATCCATGTCATGTTCCTGAAAAGGAAAAGATCACTACATTTATAAACAACTTGGATCAAGAGATGAGTTATCATCTAAATCTTCATTTTCCTCCCTCTTTTCAAAAAATGATTGAAAATGCAATCACAATTGAAAGTGCATTAGTCTAGAGGGGGATAATCAAACTTGATAGAGACAATCCTAGCTCTTCTAATCACCACAATGACAAATCTAAGTTTTTGACTTTCAACAAGAATGTGGTGAATGATGGTGTTGGAGATACACATCATGTCTCACCTAAGCCAGTTGTTCTTCGTATTCCTTGCAATAACAACTATAACAATGTCAACTCAATTATGAATCAAGGAAACAATCCTCCTCCTCTGAGGAATAACCAAAATCCAACTTTTGTTCCAAATCAAAGTAATACCAACAATCAAGGGTATCGTGGAAACAACAATGCCTTAGGAAATACATCCAACATGAATCCACAACGATCTTCATTTTTCTCCAACAAAAGAACTTTTACTCCATTAGGGAAATCTCTAGAATCTCTCCTTAAAGACTTAATGGAAAAGAATGTTATTACCCTACCACCTCAACGTAACTTTGAACCTAGTGTGAAGATGCCATCATGGAATGATGCATACTATTGTGAATATCATAGATGTAAAGGCCATTGTACGAATAATTGCCAAGCCTTGAAGAATGCTATTCAAGACTTAATCAAAAAATACATCGTCACAATAGAAGGGAACCTAAAAATCAAATGAAGACCACCAAGCATTTTGAAACCCTTTGCCAAACTATCAAAATGGTGAGTCTTCTGGAAAAAGTGTGAATCATATCGATGAACATATAATTAATCATATCTACAATGATGATGAGCGGGTTAATTTTATAAAAGTCAAAGAGAAAACGGAATATGGAGAAGTTAATGTAACAACAAGGGCACAAGCTAAAGTTTTTCTAAAAGATGCTCCTTCAAAATCCATTGTGCCCCCGCCTCAACATCGATATGATCTAATCAATCAACTTGGAAAAACTTCTGCTCAGATCTCTATTTTAGAACTTCTGAAGATTTCTCCAGCACATAAGGAAATTTTAGACAAAGCCCTCATTGAAACAACTATATCCAATGATCTAGATGTGGATTGATTTCAAGCCATGGTGGGACAATTTTCCTCACTCACATTCCTTTCATTCTCTAAAAAAGACGATGTTCCATGACACATCCACATAATTCATCATTATACTTACAAGTCATGATACACAAGTTTCGTGTCAAACAGGTTCTAATAGATGGAGGTGTTGGTTTGAACATATGTACCATGAATTTGGTCAAGCCTTTAGGATTTTCTGAGGACTCCATTGATCCCAGAAGAAAGATTACTATTAAATCCTATAATGATGAGGAAAGAGCATCCAAGGTTTAATCATGCTACTAGTCAGAGTGGGACCTGTTATCAAAAATACTTTTTGTCAAGTATTAGATCGTGATCTTGCATACAAAATCTTGTTGGGTCATCCTTGAATCCACAAAATGCAAGTTGTCCCATCCACATATCATCAATGTCTTAAGTTTCCTTATGATGGACAAGAGATCACAATAACAACTAACAATTCAAAAAGTCAAACTTGTGCCAAAATCAAAGCTAGTCAAGATACTTTGGTTCCCAATAATTGAGAAGCTCCTACTAATACTTCTCTCAAAGTTGATACACAAATCAGTCAGTTAACAAAAATCTTTGACAAGCAATTACAGTTCAAGGACAATGGAGTAGGGGAATACTCTCTCTGTCTTTCCAATCTACCTACATCACCTCGATCACATGGGAAACCTTCTATCATACAACAATAGATATTTGTAGCATCAACATCAACGCAACCACCAACAGGGCCAAATACAAAGTTTAACGGGCATTTTATCAAAGAAAAATTCCCCATAGATGATCTTGAGGATAGAGATATTCTAAGTTGGATCTATAAAAATGAAGATGAAACAATTCTCAATATCAAGTTACCAATTGATAAATATGGTAAGGGATATTCAATCATGCAAAAGATGGGCTATGATGGTAATGGTCCTATCAGAAAGAGAAAGGAAGGAGTAGTTGAGCCTATTGACCCTCTAGGACTTGCTGCAAAAGATAAAATAGGACTAGGCTATGATACTAGCTCAAAAGAAATAACATCCAAACAATTGAATGATACTTTACTCACATTACAAGAAAGTTTTGATCCAAGAGAAGCATGCTTGACAACAATTCATAATTTCATCGATAATAACTCTGACATAGACTCCAGAGAATACGAATGGGATACCATCCATAAAGATGAATTCTTGAGGGACTAACAGGTTGATGTGATACACAAGTATACCCCAACTTTAATCAAATGAGAAGGCTCAGGGACCCAACCACACAAATTTGAACTACAACGCGACTATGATTCTAGTGATACCGAGTTATATTTAATCGAACAAGACTACCGTGAGGACAATACCATCATTGACCTACTACATACCTCGGATCCTATAGCCACTTTTGTTAGGACCATAACCATAGCCAATTTCACATAGCTTAATGACCCGCTACTGCTAATACATCCTGATCTCATCGATTGGGATCTATCTAAACCTCTTGATATACCTATTTTTTCAACCAATGAATCTATTGTAAAATTACTTTCTGTAAATGATGTAAATGATTGTTCCACTGGAAATTTTTGGCATAAGATCCTTAGTCAAGAGAGTGTCAAGTTTCCTAGCTGCAAAAATAAAAATCAAAAAGAAAGATCTAATGGTGAAAACCAGAATCTAGCAGTATTAGATCAAACAAAAGATAAAACAAAGAGCGTATCAGATGGTGAAAACCTTTTTAAGGCACAAGATGATGGGATGCTTGACACTCTCCCGAACCACTATCATGAGTGATCGCCTATCTTGATTAAGCCCACAAAAGCAATTAATCTTGAAACTACAGAGAAATCAAGGATTCTATAGCTAGCTGCATCAATGACAAATAAAGAAGTACCTGAGTTCATGGAATTTCCCAGAACAAATCAAGTCAACTTTGCTTGGTCCGATGTAGATATGTCAGGTCTTGATCTTGATCTTATAAATCATCACTTGTCCATTAAACCAAGAGTAAAACCCGTGAAACAAAAAATTAGAAAGATGCATCCTCATGTGGCACTACTAGTTAAAGAACTTAAGAAACTCCTCGATGTGGGATTTATAAGATCAATTGAATATGCAGAATGGATATCCAACATTGTTCCTATATCCAAGCCCAAAAAAAGTGTTAGAGTATGCATAGATTTCAGAGATCTTAATAAGGCATGTCCTAAGGATGATTTCCCTCTTCCAAGCATTGATACCATAGTAGATCTAACGGTTTGCTATTCCATGTATTCACTAACGGATGGTTTTTCTGGTTATAACCAAATCAATATTACACCTAAAGACTAGGACAAAACAGATTTCACATGTCCCTAGGGGACTTACTGTTGGAACGTCATGCCTTTCTGTTTAAAGAATGATGGGGCTACATATCAAAGAGCTATGACTACAAATTTTCATGACATGATGCACACATTCATGGAAGATTATGTTGATGACATACTAGAAAAATCATACACAAGAGAAGGACATCTCGAGATATTATCCAAAATATTTTTAAGGTTGGAAAAGTTCAAAGTTTGCCTCAACCCTAAGAAATGTGTTTTCAGAGTCACATCTAGAAAACTCTTGGGATACATAGTTTCAGCAAAAGGGATTGAAGTAGATCTTGCAAAAGTACAAGCAATCATGGAAATGCCTCCACCAAGGAATATCAGTCAGTTGAGATCACTACAAGGACGACTCCAATCTATACGAAGATTCAATGCACAACTAGCAGATAAATGTCTACCTTTGACACATCTACTACACAAGAATGTTCCTTTCAAATGGGATGATAAGTGTGAAATGGCCTTTCAACAAATCAAGCAGTACTTAATGAACCCACCAATTCTAGTACCACCAAATCTGGACAAACCACTCATCTTATACATTGCTGCCACAAAGACATCTTTAGGGGCATTGTTAGCACAAGAAGACTCTACAGGAAAAGAATATGCAATCTATTATATCAGCCGAACATTAACAGGTCATGAACTCAACTACACTTTCATCGATAAGGCTTGCCTAGCAGAAGTTTTGACACTACATGTTAACTCATACAATCAATCTTGTTGCAAAGATTTATCCACTCAAATATTTGTTAAGCAAGGCCACATTGACATGAAGGTTAGCAAAATGGGTCATGATCTTAAGCGAGTTCAATATCCATTATATTGATTGCAAAGAAATCAAAGGACAAGTTATTGCTGACCAACTAGCTAAAGCACCCCTACAAGCAGAGCATCCCATGCACATTGAATTTCTAGATGTTGATGTATTCACAGCAGAATCAAAGCAACCTTGGTCGTTATATTTTGATGGCTAATTTACTCAACATGGATCAGGGGAAGGCATACTCTTTGTCACCCCTCAAGGAAATACCATTCCTCGGTCATATCAGCTAATGTTTCCATGTAGTAATAACATAGCTAAATATAAAGCTTTAATAATTGGACTCAAAATAGCATTGGAATGGAGAATCACAGAATTACAAGTCTACGTTGACTCATAGTTAGTCATTAACTAGGTCAATGATGATTGTCAGACCAAAGATGATAAATTGTTGCCATATAAGAAAATGGTTGACAATTTCAAGAAATACTTTGTAGACATCAAGTTCATACAAATTCCAAGGCTTGATAACAAGGTAGTTGACGCTATGGCCACAATCGCTTCATTGTTACAACTCCCAAAAACTCAGGCTCGATACAAATTTCTGGTGGAACAATCATTTATGCCTACCTATGACACACCTGAAAGCCAAATCATTTGCCACTTAGTAGGATCTGATTCACCTTGGTATGGAAAAATTTATACCTACCTAAAAGATGACATCTTACCACTTGACTTATCCCGTAACCAAAAGCGCAAATTTATCTGCCAATCCTCTCGCTATACCCTTATCGCTGACACTCTTTATCGCCATGGTCTTGATGGTACTTTACTTCAATTTCTTGAACATGACGAATCCAACAATGCTTTACAAGAATTTCATGGTGGCATTTGTGGTACTCATTCAAGTGGACTAACCTTATCCAAGAAATTGATTAGAATGGGTTACTACTAGCCTACAATGGAGAGGGAATCATTCACTTTTGTAAAAAAGTGCTCTAAATGTTAGATACATGGAAATATCATTCATGCACCAGCACAAGAACTACAACCATTTACATTGATATAACTTGGCCCATTCTCTTGTGGGGTTGGATTTGGTTAGCAAGATTAAATCCTTCATCCCTCGACGGAACCTGAGTTCATCATCACAATGGCCGAGTATTTTTCAAGTGGTTAAAATGGGTCCCTCTCACTATAAGGTCCTTTGGCAAACAAATCTCATTTGTCGGTATGGCATTCCCAATTCCATCATCACAAATAATGGACGACCATTCAAGAATCGGGATGTTGATGAACTTTGTGAGAGATTCCATATTCAACATAGATATTCAACACCTTATTATCCACAAGGGAATGGCCAAGTAGAGGCCTCAAACAAAACAATACTAAAAATCTTGAAGAAGACTGTGAATGATGCAAGGAAAGATTGGCACGTTCAACTCAATCCCGCATTATGGGCCTACATAACTAGCATCTGGGCACTATTAAAAGAACACCATTTTCTCTTGTCTATGGAGTAGAAGCCATCCTACCTTTAGAGGTTTAGATTCCATCACTCAGAGTATCTCTAAAAGGTCTAATCATAGATGATGAATATAGAGTTTCCTGACTGCAAGAACTAGAACTTCTTGATGAAAAGAGACGAGCAACTGATCATTTGAAAGCATACCAACAAATGATGTCTCACAACTATAATCACAGAATCAAATTGCGTACCTTTCAGGTTGGTGATCTTGTTCTAAAAGAGAACCCACACAATCAACAGACAAGAAGAAAGGAAAGTTTAGACAAATTGGTTGGGATATATGGTCGCCGCGGTATATAAAGTTCAAGAACATACAAGCTGTCAATGCGAGAGAAAAGGGACTTGTTTGTAGGACCCGTCAATAACATGCACTGAAAAAAGAGTAATTATGTCTAAAACGTTATCATCATCCATAAAAAGTCCTGAAGAAATACAAAAACATCAGAAAAAATTCCTTAGAAATACAAAAACATCAGAAAAGTCCTGAAGAAATACAAAAACATTAGAAAAAGTCCTGAAGAAATAAAAAAAACATCAGAAAAAGTCCTGAAGAAATCACAAAAACAGCATAAAATGTCATGAAGAAATACAAAAACAATAGAAAAAGTCCTGAAAAAATGGTTACCCTAGTGAAAACCTAGCAAACAGGCATCTTGGTAGCAACAAAAAAAAATCAGAAAAATGCAATTAAAACAAATAGTGAAAATCTAGAAAATAGACGTTATTTGTAGCTCTCCATCTATTAGTTCATGTTCTACACTTGGCTTCTCAGCCTTCATTTCATGCATCTTTCCATCATTTTAGGGTCATACCAGCATCATGTTTCCATCACATTCCTAGAGCAATAACATCTTACCATGGCTTGATTATTGTACATATCCATTTCAGCAAGTTGTGTCAAATATTGGGGGCAAACATTGACATACTTGGGGGAAAACAGCTCAGCAACAATATAGAAAAAAATCATGTGGAAAAAAAAAACAAATCACATGAACAACTATCCAACCATTGATCCATATCACAATAGTTTTTCAGAAAAATACCATATCATGACTCACATCTAGATGATCTAAACTCTGAATAATGATTGGAATATCAGTTTTACATTTTGAACAATGGTTGTTTGATTTTTTGATATCATCTCTCTGGAGCACACTCAATGATGTACTGAACTAGAGTGGCAAGGAAGGAGGATTATTTTTCTTTGTCTATTGTCTTGAGGTTAACTATCGATTTGGTGCAAATATGTTATGAAACATGATTTCCAAAGCATATCATTGATGACAGTTCCACATTTGCATTAGAAAGTAGTTAGTCTTTGTCTGTTTATGCAAGAAATGCTCAGGTCATCTTGGTTCAATTATACCTCGATGCTTGCATTCGCTTGCTATATCAAAAATCATGAAAGCTGTACTTAGGTCATCATTGGTGCTAATTTCCCCTCTGATGCTTGTACATACTTTCAACATTTTATAAGGCTCTATGATGATTCAAGGAAGCTACCCGAAGGCTCAACAAATAGTTGGTTTTATTTAGTTTCATTTCATTTAGATCAATGTATATATTTGCATACTGGATTTGCATTAGAGTTTTAAAAAGCCGAACAGATAAATCAATGGTTGTCATGTCTCTTTGGACTATTTGTGGAGGACATTTGGACATTTGTTTCATCCTCATTTTATTATCATTTCATCTAGGTCTTGTACATATCATATAGTTTAACATTCATCATTTAGATCCTTTCTCATTTATTTATCCTTCATGATGCATTATCATTTCATATTTCATATCACTTCATTGCATATCATGGGTCATTCTCATTTTTATCGTCTTTATTTCATTCTCATATCATTTTGATCCTTTATCATTTCATATCATTTATTTATTCAATAACCATTTTCATAGCACTTTCATTATTATCTTATCCATGATTTTTGGTATCCATGTCATTTTCATTTTACATAGTTGTATCCCATTTACCATCTCCATTTCATTTTCATCTTATTGTTACAATTTCATATCATTATGTTTTACATATTCTATCATTTCATTACATTTCATCATATAATTTCATCATATAATTTCATCATCTCATTTCACAAGTTCATATCATTGCATTTCATTATATCATATCATTTCATTTCATAAACTCATTTTAATTGCATTTCATTTTATTTCGTCATCCCATCTCATTACATTTTCTATCATATCATTATTTAATCATTTTCATATTCATTATATCATTTTATTATCATTATCATTTTCATGTCCTTATTCTTCATACCATTATCATTTATCATTTATCATCATATTATATCATTTCTTTTCCTCATTTCA
>VDFB02059101.1:0-15952 GCA_007258455.2 Sequoia sempervirens
GGAAGACAAATCAATAGGTTCCCCCTGTTTGGATGCTTCACCCTGCTTCGATGCCTCTTCAGCTGATGTTTCCTCTTCCACCGATGCCTCTTTCCGCTTCCTTTTCTTCCCTGTAGTAGTGCCTTCACCGACTTGCTTTAGTTCCAATTTTGTCCGGTAGAATACCGTCGGTAGCCCTGGGTCCAGATGGGTGAGAGGTTGTAATTGGCCCCATTTGCCTTCAGGTACTTGCGTATGCACAACATCCAGAAAGAGAGCAATGGCATGCTGCATCATATAAAAAGCTTTGTGCCGCTGGGATAAAAATTCTCGCATCTGCTCAGCAAGTAACCGTGCCCAGTTATATACTCGGCCGTTGCTCAATCCCACCATGTAATCTACCATCTAGATGGCAATGTCGGATGCTCGGCTAGCACCTGTGAGTCGGCACTTCATTAAATCTAACAGGCACTTCCATTCCGCTGTTGCCAGATAATGTTTTCGGAGGCCTCTGTTGCCTGCGTTCCATATAGTATCTTTCTCCTCCGATGTTAAATCATTTCGGCACACTTGCTTGATCATGACTTCTTTATGCTGCTGCGTCATCTTCTTTGGTTTATTTACTCCCACCCCTGTGGCTGGAACACCGAAAACTCGCTCAAAATCCTACGGCTAGAATGAAACTGTAACTGTACAGCCTCTATAATCTATCACCGACTTGTGTGTGTGCCTGCAATAATTATCCACCATGGCCTTCAGCCAAGGCTCAAACTCTCGTGAATTGAAAAATGGCACCAGGACAACTTTATCCACCCAAGTGTGTTGTAGTGTAATCTTCAAAGCGTGGTTGTCGGTTGTGCTTCGCCACCACTGCTTGCACTCATTGCCAGTTAAATTTTCCCAGGACATCGTTTCAGCGTCTGCATCCATTTTCTTTTTCTTTCCTGCCGAGGCCACCTTCGGCTTATGTTGCACAATTTTCTTTCCCTTGTCCATTGTATTGTCGGTTTGGAAATTTGAATCCAGGTGCTATAACTGCCGAGTGCTATAACTGGCTTAAAAAATGTGGAGTATTATCCTCTGGAACGTGGCTGGCGTGTTGCACAACCCGAATGGCATTCGGTTGTACGCGTACACCCCGTCCTCAACCACGAACGTAGTCTTCAACTTATCTTCCTCCGCGATACTAATTTGGTTGTAGCCCGAAAAGCCATCCAGGAATGAGTACATGTCATGTCCGACAACTTCTTCGAGGATTGTGTCAGTGAAGGGAATAGGAAACAGGTCTTTGATGGTCACCGCATTTAAACTCCGAAAGTCGACACATATTCTAATATGCTCTGTTTCTTTCTTCAAGGATATGACAATCGGTGACACCCACTCGCTGACCTCTACTTTGAAAATGATGCCCGCTTCCAACATCTTCTCAATCTCCTCTTGCACTTTGGCGGCATAATTTTTATTCATCCTGTAAGGTCTCTTCTGTATGGGCTAGGCTCCCGGTACGAGAGGGATCCTGTGTACGCATAGCTCCGGTGGTACGCCTTTTAGATCTTTATACGTCCAGGCAAAGGCATCTTTATACTCCATGAAGATTTTGAATGCTGCTGCCTTCAGTACGGGGTCCCAATCATCACCCACAAGAATCTCCTTAGGTTTTTCTGGTTCCCCAAGGTTTACCTTCTTCAGCGTTGGCTCCTCATACTTGATGAGTTTATCTCGTTCAAACTTGTGTGCTGGCGTCTCGTTCAATTATGCCGTACCTTCCTTATACTCACCGTACTCTGGAGGAAATGTTTCACTGGTCAAGCCTTTGTCTTCTTCCGCTTCCCCTTCTCTAACTTGTAGCATGTTGCAATCAGGGTGGAAGACTTCATAATCTTTCATTTGCTAGTGAAATAACCCGTTCAGCGAACTGGTCTCGTCCTTCGAGCAACTCCCAATCTCTAGTACACCTTCCTCATTCGGCTCCATTAGCTTTCTTTCTTCATCAACATCTGATTCTCCTCCTGATTTGGATCCCGAAGACGCCAGATCTTCACTGACCGCTTGGTTCTTCAGATCAATAGTATACTTCCTCCCCTGACTCTCGATCGAGAGCGTATTCCTCTTCCAGTTGTGGTTTGCCTTGGCAGCAATCAACCATCCCCGTCCCAATAGTGCATCGTACGCCTTTTTCTCCAGTGGGATGATGACGAAATTTAGCAAAAACTGCTGCGTGCCGATCAAGACTTTTTGTGCCATTAGTGTACCAAGGGGTTTGATGCTATGTTGGTTTGCTCCTACGAGGTGGAATGTCGGGGGCCAGAGGGTCGGCTTACCCAAACACTTCCATGTTTCCTCTGGCAGTACATTCACTCCCGAGCCTCCGTCGACGATGGTGTTAGATAATTTCATTCCCAAAATTTCCATCTCTACGACGGCCGGCTTCCTCCCGACACTTACTGCGAGTAGCATTGGATCTGTGGCCTCTCCTGCCAGTTCTCTCGTACTTTCTATCAGACCCTTCTGAAATTGTCTTCAATGACGTTTGTGAGTGCTACCTTGAGTTGGGGCATCGTCTATAGAAGATTGGTTACCTTGATTGGTATGGTTGTGTGAAGCACCTGCCGTACTATGTTCTTCTCGGACTTCGACTGTAGCAACGTACTGGTAGCTTTAGAATTTCTTCGTTCATTCACCATTGCCTCTTCTACTTTTGTCCTGGCTTCTCGGAGTCTTTCTTTCTCCGTACAAGGGTTCGGATAATTGGCCTTCTTTGATTGCGCCCTCGTAATTGCCAAGACTTCTTCGTCGGCTATCTCCAGCATGTTGATGCCTTTCTCTTTGGACAGTCGGTGTCTTCATGATCACCCAGACCACACCATTTGCATAGCTTTCCCCCGGTGCCTTGGCCGTTCTGGCAATCCGTTGCAAAGTGACCCCATTTATTACACTTCCGGCATTAGATCATGGGTCTACCTTTGCTGTTGTATTGAATTTTGCTTCTTGGCGTATTATTTCTTCGATTGTTACGGTAGCCTCCAGGGGATGCGTTGTTGCTCTGGGGTTTTGGCGGTGTGGTCGGAGGGGTTGACTGTTCTCCTTGTGTGAAGAACACTTGCGAACTCCTTGTTTTTAAGTTGTACGGGCACTCCTTGACGGAGTGTCCCATAACTTGGTAGATGTCACAGAATAATTTTTTCGGGTAGTTCGCCTTTGTATGACCTTCCGTCTTGCATTCAGTACACCACAATTCATTTGCCTCCTTGGAACCTTCATTGTCGGCTTTCAATTCTTTCATCATCCGCATCATGTCCCGACGAAGAGCTTGTACAGTTGTTGATTTGTCTTCACTTTCCTCCGCACTCTCTTCGTCATCTTTCTTCTTCCCCTTCGAGGAAGTCTTGTTCTCACTTTCAATGTCCATCGCACGGTTATATGCTTCAGTGTACGAGGATGGCGGTACCACTTTCATTTTTCTCCGAAGCGAGGGAATCAATCCTTCAATAAACCATCTCTTCTTTAGGCCATCCGCTGGTTGTGCCTCCAACTTTCCTATCAAATCTTTTAATTTCCGATTGTAGGTCTGCACGCTATCGTGCTTTCCTTGTTTAGTATTGTATATCTCCGTGACAATCTTGCTATCGTCTCGTAGGAGTTTGAACTCCTCCTGGAAAGCCTTCTTCAATGCCCTCCATGTAGCTTTCTGTGCTTGATCCAATTCAGAGTACCAATCAATGGCACTATTTCTGAGTGTCGCTGGGAATGCTTTTAGCCATTGGTCCGAATCATCCCGTCCGCTGGCTATCCAGATAGTTTCACATGTCTTACAGTGTCGTACTGGATCTTCTGACCCATTCCCCATAAACTTCGGCAACTTTTGCCGCTTCGGAGTAGCCATCGTTCCCCGCTGTCCTCCTTGTGTGTTGGACCTGATTAGACTGGTTTCCCCGCTACGTTCCGGTGCGTCACTTGCACTCTTGGCCATGTACGAGTCACTCCCACGTCTTCTGTCAGCGTCCTGGACACCGTGAGTCTCCTGGGGTTCCCTCCGGTACTCTCTCTGCCTTGGGGTACTGAGCTCAGATCTTCCACTCATCAGCCGTTCGTCGTCGTCCGAGAGGGACAACTCTTGAAAACATTTGATGCTACTACTCAATTCATCTTCGTTCTCATAAGGATCATATCTTCCCACGTATGGGGTGCCGAAGGGTTCTTCGTCCCTTCCTTCCGTCAAACTTTGGTGCGCTCATCGAATGGATGTGTCTATTCTTGTCATATTTTCATATGTTCTTTTAATACTCTGATTTATTTCAATTAAATCCTCATCCAATTCCTTACCGGCTTGCTTCAGTCTTCTTCACCGGTTTCTTGTTCTTGCAGCCTGAGTGATCGCCGAACCTTTTCCTCCTGAGTCTTGTGCCTGTTAGGTACTCGATTCTTGTCTTTGTTCAGCCGTACGGGCATTTAAAATTTGTTCAGGCGATCATTGCTGGCCGGATGTACGTTTCCGGCTAGTGTCTCGTTCCTCTTCTTCTCGTTTGGTTCTCTCTTCGTAGCGCTGCAGTATTTGCTGCCTTTGACATTCCCGATTCTCTTCCTCTCGAAGGTCTTGTAGGATGATGAAATGATGGGCCAACAATCTGGGCATGCGATTCAGGAGGTGATCCACCTTGTCATTCACTTCTAGCCTATCCCAGATAACTTCTTCAGGGATCTCCCACCTGTGGGATTCCCTTCGTACGTGATCTCGTAAAGATATCTTCCACAGATTAACAAGATCTTCAGTCAATAGGTCTTCGCTTTCCTCATTAGCATCTACAGGCTCTTCCGCCGATTGACCCATTACGCTGCCATGACAAGTGATTCCCTAGTCGGCTCAAGCAACGACGCCAAATGTTTGCCCTACAGAATGTAATTCAAGTACTACGTACTACTGAGCAAAATAAATCATATGCAGAACATGGAACAAAACGATGGAATAGAAATATATCATGTTTGAACATTAGATGCTTTATTCATTATCAGAAATATCACCATGTACAATCATAGAAGTATCAACAGTGCTATCAACCATGACTATCCACACCCAACTACCTCCCGACTACAACAAACTGAGTACATATAACATTCGGCGTTAGTTAAGTAACCAACCGACACGACGTTTCACAACAACAGTTATCATTAATCGGGACTTGATTACTCGAAAGTACATGACATGTAATATTCCTACTAACTATAGTTTTATTAGCAATTGGCCGACTACGACCAAGGCCGACTACGGCCGACTACACAAAAGTAAAGATATACTACTTACACTCCTCTAGATATGCCACCCAAATGAGGGGACAAGATGATTCCCATGGTCCTAAGGGGCACTGTGATTGTCTCAACGGGTATTGCCTTTGGGTCTTGGGGAGTTGAGCTACCAAGACACTTTCTTGCAACTCCTAATCACCGCTCATGGTGTAATGATGTTTTAATACATGTTCAAACCATGGATAAGGGAAGGAAGATTGTCGAGGGAGTATAGCGAGAGGGCATCTTCTAGATATGCCACTTGGGAGGAGACAAGAGGAGCCCCCAATGGGCCAAGGGGGTACTTGTCGTTGCCTCAACGGGTGTTGCCCTTGGGTCTAGAAGAGTTTGCTACTAGGATAGCTGCTGCAACTTCACTTACTCTATGAGGATTGTTGAGGGAGTACAGCGAGAGGGCATCTTCTAGATACGCCACCCGGGAGGGGACAAGAGGAGCCCACATGGGCCAAGGGGGTACTTGTCGTTGCCTCAACGAGTGCTGCCCTTGGGTCTAGAAGAGTTGGCTACCAGGACACTCGCTGCAACCTCACTTAACCTACCATGTTGTTCTGAGTTTGTTAATACTTAGAATATGATCACTTGCTAGTATTGCTATTGTGATGAATAATTATAATTTGTTAACCAAGATAATTGTGGTGGTGATTTTCAACCTATGTGCAGGACTCCAATCAAGGTGAAAGGTATTCTCTAATCCATACTGTTATTGGGAAATTAAGGATTCAAGGAAAAATCTAGGGCATTCCCAATTGGGGACATTACAGTGGTAGCAGAGCATAATCCTGCCATCCTGTGAAACAATAGTTAATGCTTACCTACCAAAGAAGAAACTCTAGGAAAGACATCACCCCAAATAACAACATGGACTCATTCATGAATAACGAGTTGAGGGCATTCATGGAACAAACCACCCAAGCACTTAGGGACCATAATGAGAGGAGTGAAAGAACTTCACAACATCTCCTCCAAGCCATCTAGAACATGAGTGGCAATAATGGAAGGGAAGCAAGCTCTAACCATTCTGAAAATAATGATCCTGCACCATCAAGAGCCACAAACTGTAGACCCACAAGACCTTCTTTCTTGCCTAGGGAAGAACACATTGAAGGAAGGGAAGCCAATGAACCTCCCACAGATAATGTGGATGAGATGGCAGTAGCATACTATAGACTAGATCCCGAATTAGGAGGACCATTCCCTTTAAAGATTATTGTGAAGCCAAACTAAGAATTGCTCCTAGAAGGGAAAGGGAAAGAAACAATCAACCCGACAAGGATCTCAAAAATAGGGTAAGGAAACTAACTCTCCCCAATTTTGACGGAGAGGGAAAGAGCACCGCACACTCTTGGGTTCAAAAGCTTGATGCGTACCTATCTTTACGCCCAATGACAAAGGAAAATGCCATCAAATTCGCCGTGTTGCGCCTAACAGGGATGGCCCATGAATGGTGGCATCATGACCTCGTAACCCAAGGGCATCAACAAGTTACCACCTATGATGACTTCACTCAAAGATTGATCAAAAGATTCGACCAAAGGCATCCAGAATGGTACTTTAGGGAGCTCATTCGAGTAAGACAAGAAGGAACTATAGAAAATTATGCCACCGAGTTTCAAAAATTGGCAATCATGGTCCCATAAATTTCTCAAGAGAGACTCACCTACTTGTTCGTGGAAGGATTAAGGGGATCAGTCAAGAGCATGGTGAGTGCATTAGAACCCACCAACTTAGATGAAGCAATTCAAAAGGCCATGAAATTCGAGGATAACCTACCAAGAGACAAACCCAAGAAACCATACCCCTCTTACAATGACCGTGAGGAGTTTAGAAGAAAGGGCCTTTGTTTTGATTGTAAGGAAAAATGGGAAAAAGGGCACAATTGTGGGCACAAGGAAAAAAGGTGTATAGGATGCAAGGGAATATGGAAACTAGGGCACAGATGCAGCCGAAAGACTCCAAGAGGGGAGACACATGTTATAAATGCAAAAAGAATTGGGAACCAGGGCACATATGTGGAAAAAGAAACCAACTAAGTAATATATAGGCTATGTCCGAGGACAAAGCAGAAGGAAATCCAAGCAAGAAAACCAGGTACAATAAAGGAGACTTCAAGAGCATTCAATCAAAAGGAGGGACCGTAAACAATTGGAGCTTTGTGGAAGAGAAAATCTAATAGTACAACACCTTTACACCTGCAAAGTATAAAGGCAAATTGGCTGACCAATCTCCCTAGTGAGAATTGTAATATGTCCTAAGATCCCCGAGGCTTCCTTGTCAAGACAAATAGAAAACTTCTTCATAAAACATCGTATAGATATATGACATACTTCTAAACCTCATATTGATAGATATGTTCTTGCTTTAAGGTTAAGGGATGCCTACAACATTAAAAGTCTTAGTTAAAAAGGCTTGCTTGAGGACAAGCAAATTTGAGTGGGGAGGGTTGTCATGTCCCCCAAAAACTGTGACACTAAATGGAAACCTTGAATACAAATGAATAGAGAAGACATGTAAAATTTGGCAACTTCCTTATATTTATAATTATCAAAATGATATTATAATTATGAATATGAACTACCTTAGAGATTATAAACATAAGAGTAACAAATAAAAAATAAAAAATAAAACCAAACTCATAGAATGAATAAAAAATATAAAATACGTAGATATAAAGTAAAATAAATAAATAACAAATAGACTGAATATCAAATATAAAATAAGCAAATATAAACAAACACTAAATATGTAATGTCCCGAATTTAGCCCTACGCTTTTCAGTTGGTTTTAGCCTATTCCCAGAAATCTGTAGGCTAAGCAGAAGCAAAAATTAGGGTTTCCACTTTTAGATGCATTTTCGAGGATTTGCATGTATGAGTTTTTTGACGCATGTCTGGTGGAGCTTTCTGGGTTTTTGGAAAACTTCAGGATGAGGTAACATGCATGTTAAGATAATGACATGCAATTTTGACTGATACCTTGCATGTAGGAAAGGTTTCTGGGTTTTTCTGGGTTTTCAGAGACCTCTGAGGTGGTGTGACATGCATCTGAATTTGACAACCTTTCTGGGAACTTACTATTTATAGTAAGTCATGTTATTTGCCCGGTGTGTGCTCAAAAGTTATTTGGAAACACTTACTATTTATAGTAAGTTGTGATTACTGCTCAGTTGGTGTTCAATTGATGTTTTGCAAACTTACTATTTATAACAGTTTGCTATTTTTAGTAAGCCCATTTATGGCAGAAGCACCATCATCAACCTGGTTCAGCTTGGCAATTGTCAGTTTGCTATTGTAGCGGTTCATCAGTTGCAGTTTGGGCATTGCACTTGGCTAACTCCTTGAACTGAGTTTCAGACTTAGTCAATTTTATGTTTTGCAGTTGTACCCCTTGCCTAGTCAATGAACTTTTAAGTTGTTTTTAAATGGGGGTCATGAAGGGGGGCGCCTCATTTAAGTTCATTAATATTTATTAATATTTAATTGTTTCTCCAGCAAAGTGGGACGACTTGAGGAGTTAATGAAGAGTTTTAAATATTTTAAAAATGCTTTTTGAAGTGGACGCCTCTTGGAGAAGTTGGAGAGTTTCTTGTTTGGAGGTTATTGTTGATTCATCTCTTCTTTTGAAGCTTATTTACTGATGCATTGCTCGGTCATATGTTGGACGGGACTGGAAGACGGAACAGATGGACGGACGGATACTTGGCTGAAGCCATTTCTGTTTAGCTTAAGCGCCAATTTTTATTTATTACGGGTACGTATCATGTTGTTTCTCTTACGAAGGGTGACCCTTTGGCGCAAGTTTTTGGAATTTTATTGTTGAGTTGCGTTTTGGAGTCGAGTCAACCTCCTCAAGGGCCATTACCATTTGGAGCTGCATTAAAATTTACGTACCAAAGCATTTCTCTTTGTTCTAGTTCGAATTCTTCAGGAGAATGGATGCCTAGTCTCTAGCTATTGATTGGCTGTGATTTGGAGGCATTTCGAGCTGTTTTGGGAAAGATACGTCCATTTATGTGAGTTTTGGTGTTGCTGGTTTGATTTTCTGTTTATGCCGTTTCTGATCAGACTTAGTAAATATTAGTATTTTGCTGATTGAGCTTCAATTCTATATCTTTTTGACATTGTAAGAGTTAGAGGAAGTGTTACTCTAACCATTGATTGATTTTGGAAGCATATCTTTCTAGTTTGCAGCTTATTCATTCATTGTTAAGCTAGTTAGTAATACTAACAGCTGTTTTTATTTTATTGTTGCAAGTTTAATGTTTGTTTACACTCCCACGATTGAGTGGTTGAGTTTTAAATAATCATCTTTCTTATTGTAAGTTTCCCCCCACGAAATAAGTGGTTGTGTGGACTATATTCCCCCCACGTAAATAAGTGGAAGAGTGGATTTCATGGCTGGCTTGCCGCCTTTAAGTTTGTATAATCTCACCCACTGAATAAGTGGAGAATCCCCACTGCTTGTGGATGCCTGCTGAAGCGGATGAATGTACTTTTCAGTTCAAATTATTCCTAACGATCCCTAAACCATATGCTATCACCTCGCCCACATTGGGATCTTGGTGAACATTCTTGGTGAGGGTTACTTTTCAAGCTAATTTGTATTTGGAGCTAACGCTAATCAGTGGTTTGATGCTGGTTTGTTGTGTTAAACTGAGAAAAAATTAAGGGGGAATATTATAAAATATAAAGAAAATAATAATCAAAATTGACATATGAAGTAATAAAGAACAAACACACAAATAAATATCCATATGGATACAAATGAATGTAATCTAAAACATCATACTATAAACCAACAAAAAGCATCGGTGGGCCAAAACAGCATTAAGAATAACAAAGGACAAATAACAAATAAAACATTAGCCAAAAGTCATAGCACAGAAAGACACGACCATTCAAAAACCCACAGTTTGGGAAGGACGTGATCTTCCACCAAATCGTGGGTATTTTAATAGACACTCTGGAAACTTCAAAGGAAACCACTGTGTAAGGAAAGACAAAGCATTGGGTGTGGAGAAGAGAATACGGAGAAAACTCAAAAGTCTTAAGAGCCTTGGGTAATATTGGAAAATCAGAGATTACGGTAATGTTACTCTTTATTGTGAAGGAGATAATATTAGAAGCATAATATCATTTAGAATATCATTACGTAGTGTTTTCCTTTATTGTGAATAAGGTAATTCTTTATTTTGAATAATCAATAAAATAATGTTAGGTGCATAATATTAGTATTTGGGATATCTTTATGATGTGTTATTCCTTATTAGGAATAAGATAAGGTTAGATGCATGATGTTATTTAGAATATCTTAAGGATAATATCATTCCATTATTAGGAGTAAGAGAATATTAGATGCATAATATGATCATTATGGTAATGTTATTCATTATTATAAATAAGATAATGTTAGGATGCATATTTGTAATATACAACGATGTTGTTGATACTAATGCTGTTCAGGAGTGAATACATTTTATACTAATTATAGGAATGATATATATATTCCTGTCACTCATATATGTCACTTAAGTAGAGTGAGCCATGTGTGGTATCATTAGTCCTTATTTGCTGATATATTTATTTGAGAGTTACATCACTTTGTTTATGCCTTAACCATGGTGGGAAAAAGGAAAATTAACAAGAAGGCAGGTCAAGGGGTCCTCCTCTAGATATGCCACCCAAATGAGGGGACAAGATGAGTCCCATGGGCCAAAGGGTTACTGCTGTTGTCTCAACGGATATTTCCTTTGGGTTTTGGGGAGTTGAGCTGCCAAGACACTTTCTCGCAACTCCTAATCACCATTCATGGTGTAATGATGTTTTAATACATGTTCAAACCATGGATAAGGGAAGGAAGATTACTGAGGGAGTACAATGAGAGGGCATCTTCTAGATATGCCACCCGGGAGGGGACAAGAGGAGCCCCCCACAGGCCAAGGGGGTACTTTCCATTGCCTCAACGGGTGCTGCCCTTGGGTCTAGAAGAGTTGGCTACCAAGACACCCATTGCAACTTCACTTACTCTACAAGGATTGCTGTAAAGAACCGGACCAAATTTTTTCTAATACTTTAATGAACAATTCAGCTCAAGCACATAGTCACCCGTTAAAGTTAGCTCCAAAACCAAAACGATGCGGAAGGTAACTTTAACCAAGAATGTGCCTAGGAGAGGCGAGCATATGGTCAGAGGATCTTGTGCATGCAGTATTGGAAGTAAACAATGTTGAAACAACTCAGCATAAAGAATGGCTGACCCAAGACAGGAGTTACCATATGGTGGGAGACAAAGAGATGGTCACAATGCTGAGGGTGACTCAGCACCGAAGCATGAAACCCAGGGTGGGAATGAATTACATGCCATGGGTGATTCTATTGATGACAATCTGGAGATAAATAACTCAATGTCATCAAAGCATCAATACACTCAGCTTCAGAGAGGCAAAGGCTATCTCCATGATGATGAGGATCAAATACAGCCACAGCCAAGGGTGAGCCATAGGGCGATCTCTTCCGTGGGAGGCCATCAACAGCAGCAAGAAATAAGAAAGGGCTGGGCATTTTACTCATGGCAACCTTACAATAGAAAAGGGTGCACCTACCCAGAACCTTTGAGATTGAGTGATATATCAATGCACAGAGTAGAAGTTCCAATGTTCCTCAGCCTGCCAATATGACTCCCGGACTCAAACCCGTTCCTAAAGCAAACTCTAACAATCTGATATGACTAGACATAGACTGAAAATGCATAACCAGCAACACTGTAACTCACTAAAATGCTCATAACTCTCTCTAGACTTGTCCAAATGACATGAAAATCGTTACAAATGAGCACTAGCAGAGATGGCAACCCGGGTTCTGTCCGGCAGGCTCAAAGAAGCACATGAGAATTTTATTTTCCCCTATACTCTCTACGGCGGCTTATTTACTGAGGCAAGGCCAGATGATACGGCCTCAGAAATGTTCTGTGAATAAAATCAGACACCTCTAAAAATCACAGCAGCAGAGGCAAGGCCTTGCAAGAGCTCCTTAATCAATACTAACATCGGCAAAATACAACATGCAGCTATACCTGAAATCAACAGGAACTTCCATTTAACATGCTGAGCTTCAGACTTCTAGAAGCTAATGCTAACTACGATACAAAATCTCTTCTAAAATCCTCCCTTCATACAGAGCTAACTCTCCACTAGTTGCTATCTTTCAAGCAAGAAGTTGAGCCCATGCTAGGAGGCATGCATTTCTCGAAGCAACCCTGTTACCATTCCGACAGCATAACATTACTGAAGACATAAGATGTCCAACTGAAGAGCAGAGGCTTCCTTTTATAAGCTTGAGAGGAATCTTCTAGAAACATCAAGAAGGCGCCCTAATTTCAAATTTGAATTGATCTCTTTTCCCTCCATGGATGGTGTCCCTTTTCTTCAAAGCAATATTTGACTTTTTATTAATTTTAAAAAATTCATCTTTTCTCTCAAGTTGGCGTCCCTTTTCCAAGCTTAATTTTGGCCTTTAGAAAAATATTAAATAACCTCCCGATGAGGCAAGCACCCTTGAGTCCCCCTTTTAAAACAACTTTAAGTGATAAAGCTAGGCCAAGGGGTCAACATTAAAACATAATATTAAAATATAATATTATTTAAATCAACTCATCTCTCCAGAAAATGCACCCAAGGCCAAAAATCAAAATATCAACTGAACTGCCTGAAGAGGAAAACCTGTTGAACTGATGCCAACTGGACTATTGCCAAAAATAGAATTTACTAAAAAATAGTAAATTCAGAAAGTTGCTCGGATCAATGTGCATGCGATGCCATTGTGAAACTCTCTGAAAACCCAGAAGGAATCCATAATCCAAACAGCCAAACTCCAACATGCAAAACCCTGAATCTTCAAAAGAACCCACCAAGCAGTCAAAAACCCTAATTCTGCCTTTGATTAGCCGACAACACATTGGGGATAGACCATCAATCCCTGAAAAGTGTAGTGCTAAAAGTGGGGACATTACAGTCCGCCCTTCCCAAAATTGCTTGTCCTCAAGCAATACCATCACAACTCCAGAAAATTTAAAACTAATCCATACCAAAACAAGTATGATCCCAGGGTCCCATGTTCGTCTCAGGAAGGACCCACCATGCCGATGCTGCACCACTCTGATCACATCAGTGAAAACATCACGCCAATGCTGCACTAACCTCCCTTTTAACTCCAAAATGTTACCATCCATGATACTCAAATTGAGAAATCTTAGAGGACTGAGATCAATATCATGCAACGTCTCATGTCCAAAATGCTCTGAGTTAAAAATATCAACCATACCACTGTCTATCACAATCCTAGGCAATAGGAAAGATAGTCTACTCAACTCAAAATTGAACCGCTTTGCATATCTCCATAAGGTATCGAACAAAGCCATGACTGCAAATGAGACATCTTCAAGTCTTCTTGCAAAGAGGAAAGCAATCCTTTGCAAGAGCTCAACAATCTCATACTCATAACTCCACATGGAGCTACTATGCCTCATCTGAATTATATTGATACCACCATGAAGACTATAGTAAACTCTCATAGTTCCAACCTCATGAGTCTCAGAATGAGGAATCAAAGCAAGTGGTAGTTCGCTGTCCTGAACCAACAATGAGAGAAAACTATCAAAGTTAACATCACAAACGTCCATAAGATGAACTTGGAGAGTAGGAAGGGTGTGAAGAAGCAAATAATTGCTGTTGTTCAAGGCTGGAATTAGCGTGGTACAATCTGAATCTAGGGCTCCACACAAGGAAAAATAACAGCACCAATGAAATTCCCAGGTGTGAGCATGTAAGATGGACATTGAGTTGCAAGATAACACCTCCAAAGTGGCCGAAAAATACACTAGAGAAACCTCCAACTGAAAACTACCACCTCTTTGACAAGAAGTGATGTACCCACTCTCTTGAATGAAAGTAACTCCACATGTAAGGTGGCTGGTCTGCCTCCAACCAGCAAGCTCGTGTCTCAAAATCTGCCCTTGTCTTAGCCGAGAGTCACTCCCAAGAGCAACCAATCGTTCATTTCTCCAATCCATACTTAAAATTTCTTTCCAATCCATTTGTTGATGAACAAACGGACCCATCAAGTGGCTGGAAAAGAAGGAAACAATACCAAAAAATCTGACAATTTGATCCTTATTTCTCCAAAAATTCGTCTTTCCACAAGCAATAGGCTCCATCAACCCATGTTGAGAATCCCAAGCATGGGTACCCAACTGAAGATAATCTTGTAATGTCCCCTTTCTAAGCTTGACAGTTTCAGTGACCGTTGGCCTTTCGTTGGGAACCCGGAGGCTAGTCGGAAGTTAAAATTAGGGTTTCTTAATTTTGAGGAGGTCATTGGTCGGAGATGATAGTTTTAATGGCGGATTCCTTCTGGGTTTTCAGAGGGCTTCGCAGTGATATGCTCGTCTCAGCATTCAGAGTACTTTTTGGAATTTACTATTTTTAGTAAATTCTATTTTTGGCAGTTTCCAGATGTGCTCAGGTTGGTTGACTTCCGGTTTCAGATTTGATCAGTTGACTTCATCAGTTTTGGCTTCAGGGCATTCTCGGAGAAATAAGCTAAGTCATTCCAATTTAAGTCACGTTTTAATTATTATATTTCAACGTTGACCTTGGCACTAGAGTTAATGACTTAACGTTGTGATTAAAAGTGGTCATTGAGGGTAGCGCCCTCATTAAAAGAATATTATATTTATTGCAAAAGTCAAAACAGGGTATGATGGGCGCATTTATCAAAGAATGGTGTTTTAATTAAAATATCATTTATTAAAGTATTGAAGGAGAAAGTACGCCAAAACTTGAGAAGGATAAGTTTGACCTAAAAGCTGATTTTAGGGTTGTGCAGAGTCAATTGAAAGTTATAAAGAGGAGTCTTGGTGGATCATTTGGAAAAATCTTGGAAAATACACCGTTATGCTGCCGGATTGAATCTGGATCACTTCGAGGGATGAAGACCTCCTAACCATTGGGCATCTCTTCTCGTTTGTAAGACAACGACTAGTGATGAATTTAGTCTAGTTGTGAATTCATTGTATTCCGTGCGTTGTAATCTGCATTAGTAGTGTTAGTTTCAGATCTTGCATGTTAGAGGGTTCCTGATTTTAGCAATTAGCTACAGCAGACTCAGTATTTCATTCATATTTCAAAAAAAGACAAAAATATCATTCTGGGTATTTCATAAATCTCATTGTTTAGGGTAGGCGCCTAAGTTCCTAAATTTCTAGATTTTATTATTGAGAATTGAATTTTTAAAGGAGGCCGTACCATTTCAGCTGGGCCGTACCTCTTGCAATGCATTGGGATTCGTGAAAAATTAAATAGAAGCATTTCAATTCAGTTTGTGATTCTAATCTGATCACCTCCTTGTTAAAGGTGCTTTCCTTCAGTATCTAGTCTTTTGGATCAGTTTCTAGGAAGATCTGATCATTTATATAAATCTGTGTTGCTGGTTTATGAAGAAAAAATACAGTATTGTTATAACAGCAAACAGGGATCTGCACTATTGCTCTTGGATGGGTGCTGGGAACTCTTAAAGGCTTCACGATGACATCATTGAAGATTGCACAGATTTAAAGAGGTTGGATCCGTTCCTTTCATGCAAGTTAAGCTTATTCTTGGCAATCATTGAATGCTTCAATA
>VDFB02059102.1:0-27148 GCA_007258455.2 Sequoia sempervirens
AAAGGTGTCAAATTTCTGGTACCACATTCTAGGAGACTGCTTAAGACCATATAAAGACTTCTTCAACTTGCAAACCAGATTTTCTTTACCTTTTACCACGAAATGCTCTGGTTGTGACATATAGATCTCTTCCTCCAAATCACCATGAAGGAACGTTGTCTTCACATCCATCTGTTCCACTTCTAAATCATACACCGCTACAAGTGATAACAAGAACCGAATAGATGTCAGCTTCGCAACAGGAGAGAATATCTCACCATAGTCAATTCCCTCCACCTGAGAATACCCCTTTGCAACCAACCGTGCCTTGTGCTTTTCAATACTACCATCAAGACCATATTTCTTCTTGAACACCCATTTGCATCCAACAACTTTTCGTCCTTTAGGCAAAGGTTCCAGATCCCATGTACTATTTTTCTTCAACGCAACCATTTCTTCATCCATGGCTTTCATCCAAGAATCTGCATCACTCATACCCATAGCCTCTCTGACAGTCCTAGGCTCATCAGTGTTAGCAATCAAAGCAAAAACACAACTGGAATCCAAAAGTGAATAACCAAACCTTTCCGATGAATAATCAAACCTCTCTGGTGGCCTCCTATCACATGTAGACCTCCTGTATAGTTGAGGTTACGGTTCTTCTTCAAAACTTTCAGAGCTTCTAGGGCTCTCATCATCACCAAGTTCAATAGGAGTACGTAGTTCACTTTTCATTGGAGTAAGTGGAACTTGAACTACCTCCTTATTCTACTTCTCCTCTTTCTCTGGCTGCATCTCAACTGTAGAAGGTTTCAACTCTCAAAATATTACACTTTTGCTATGGAGAACCTTCTCTGACACTGGATCCCAAAGCTTGTACCCCTTCACACCAACACCATAGCCAATAAGGATACACTTTACTACCTTGTTCTCCAACTTAGACCTTGTTACACTCAGAACATGAGCATAAGCTTCGCAACCAAAAACTCTAAGATGTCTCAATGAAGGCTTCTTACCAGACCATGCCTCCATGGGTGTCTTTTCAGTAAGAGCTGATGTAGGAGATCTGTTGATTAGATAACATGCAGTGGCTACAACTTCAGCCCAAAACTTCTGCTCAAGGCCAACAGTACTCAACATACTCCTAGCCCTCTCCATCAGCGTCCTATTCATTCTCTCTGCAACTCCATTTTGTTGTGGAGTGTATGGAGTTGTCTTATGTCTTTCAATCCCATGCTCCTTACAGAACTTATCAAATTCTGCCGAACAAAACTCACCACCGTTGTCAGTTCTCAAATATTTAATCTTTCTATCAGTTTGATTTTCAACCAAAACCTTAAACTCCTTAAACCAATTAAAGACTTCAAATTTACTCCTGAGAACATAAACAAATGTCCTTCTACTGTAATCAACTATGAAAGACAAAAAATATATAGATTTTCTTAATGAAGGAACATTCACAGGACCAAACACATCAGCATGAATATAGTCCAACACCCCAGAAGACTTATGAGAACTGGAATAGAAAGAAACTCGGTTTTGTTTACCATACACACAATGTTCGCAAAAGTCGAACTCAAGATTACAATCATCAAGGCCTTCAACAAGGCTTTTATTTTTCAGGGTTCTAAGACCCTTCTCACCAATATGACCGAGTCTTTGGTGCCATAACATTGTCTTTTCTACTGGAAGCTTCATCTCCAAAGCATTTGCACCCTTAGGTACCCAGAAAGCATGACCATCAGATGTACAAACAATAGACTTCTTCACTGCTAGATCTAATGGTGAGGATGAAGAATCCAAAGGCCTTTTCTTTGAAATATCAGAAGAACTATTGCACTGAATAGTGCATGCATCCAACTTGTACAGAGTGCCGATCTGAACACCCTTAGCCAACACCATAGATCCTCTTGTCATCTTGCATCCTCCATTTGAGAAAACAACCTGTACACCCATATTACTTAACTTACTTACAAAAAGTAGGTTTCGTGCCAAACCCGGGATATGCAATACACCATCAATCCCCTTCACTCTACCATCAGGGAATCTAATCTTGATTCTTCCACGGCCAACTATCTTCAGATGAGAGTCATCACCCAGATACACCTTTCCACCATCATACTCTTCATACTTTGAGAACCAACCCCTATGCGAGGTCATGTGGAAAGAGGCACCTGAGTCTATTAACCACACATCTTCTGATGCATGTGTTGTTAAGGCTGCGACAAAAGCATCTGCATCATCTTGAGAGGATTTTTCAGAGTCAGAATCAGAAAAATTCTTTTTACCTTTCTTTCTCTTCTCCTCCTTGCAATCTTTACGTAAATGACCAGGTTTGCCGCAATTCCAACATTTCGCTTTGAACTTTCCAGGAGACTTAGATCTCCCTGAAGATTTTGATCTAAACTTCTTGTCTTTTTTATTGCCTTTGTCTTTAGGTCTGCCACGAATAGCAAGTGCTTCTTTGGCCATCTCAGAAGATTTTCTCCGCATCTCTTCAGACAAGAGTGATGGAACCACATCATCCATTTTGAAACTGGTGGTGGTACTTCCAATAGCCATAACCAGGTGATCCCATGAGTCTGGCAAAGAACATAATAGAAGCATGCAACGATCCTCATCTTCAATCTTGTCACCAACAGAACCCAACTGAGCAATCAACATGTTAAATGCATTCAGGTGATCTGCAATGGATCCTCCATCTTCCATCTTCAGAGAATACAATTTCTTTCGTAGGAATAACTTGTTTACCAGAGATTTAGCCTGATAAACATCTCCAAGCTTCTTCCAAAGAGATTTTGCAGTTTTCTCTTCATGGACATTCAAGAGCACTGAATCAGCCAAACAAAGTTTAACCAAACCCTTGGCTTTTCGATCCTTCAGATCCCACTCTTCTTGAGTCATAGTGGTTGGTTTTGTAATGGATATTGCAGCCCACAGATCTCTATCCATGAGCATATCCTCCATCTTTAACTTCCATAACTCGAAGTTGCTGCCATGAAACTTATCCATCTCGATTCTACTGGATGTGCTTGCCATCTTTATTTCTGCAACAAGATTTTAAAAATACTTCTGCAAAGACTCCCACTCAAACAAAGATCAGTACAAAAAACCTGCTACCAAACAACGGGACCCAAATTGGCCAGGCTCTGATACCAACTGAAAGGAAGCAAAGGTGTGGAACGCGCTTCCAACACTAATCTATGTGAGAGAGATTAAGCAGATTCAAACAAATCTTAAACTGTTACAATAAAAGAAACACATTCAAGAACATACATAAAAGATTAACACCAAATTTCCTTGGGGAAAACCTTTCTAGGTTAAAAACCCCACACCAAAAGCACAGTACTTTGTATTATCTGTAACAATGCATTACAATACAATCACAGCACTCAGCTTCTCAGATGTCTTCTAACTTCAACAAGATTCTGGGATATTTTTGACAGCATAACAGTGTCTCAGAGAAACTCTCTTACTCTCTATACTCAATACACAATAACATAGTATATTATCTTTTACAACATAAACAAGATAATTATCTCTCATGCAATATTCGTAGCACATAGAAAGTGTAAACTTTGAGTTACAACTTGATCTCAGCAACTGATGGAGATATTTCAATCACCACTCAAGTAGCAAGAAGATAACTACTGGCGGTAGTTTAAACCAATGCAAAAATATCTTCCATGCGTCAAATCTGATATTGTTAGTTCTCCACTGTTGTCACCTCATCGACTGCTAACTGCAAGTGATAAAATCTCCTTCATGCGTGATTGATATGAGTTCAGTCCTCCACCGCTAACAGCAAGTTAAGACAAACAGTTAACTCAGTTGTTCGATCACCGCTCATGCAGGTTGAGATTACTTGTGCTTAACTCCCTAACAGTAATGAGCTGAACCTGCCATCCATCTAAATCCTTGGCTTCATTGTTTATAAGGAAGATATACCAAACCAATCTATGGTAGTTGAGAAAACGCTTCCACTCTCGAGGCAATTTTCGGAAATCCGTAGCCAAATTTTGGAAGTGGCAAAAAGCGTCTCGCTCTCCTTCGCTGTATCTTACAAACAACAACTCCCTTATGGGGATCAACTCACTGAAATTTTGGTCACCTGCATGAAGATTAGTGATTGCACATTCGTTAGTGGATAGAAAATATAAAATGTTATTTAATTAATAATGGAATTTCTGTGTATTATTAATTAATTATTTTATTTATAATCTGGATACACTTAAATTACCTTTTAAGTGAAGACATCTGATTGTGGCGGGAGCTTCTACTTTGGTCGTAGTCTGTATGAGCTACTACCATCTGTAAATAATACTCAAATTGTATTTTGTAGTCTAAAATAGTTCTAAGGATGACACTATCAACATTATTTCTACGAATGCATACCTCTAATGCAAAACCATGCTCTACTGTTCACACCATCATGATGTCCAAAAGCACCCATTTTACGTGTTGACCAATATTTGTCCTGTAGGGGATGAATGGGTACATATACTTCAATGAAAAGAATAAACCATTTTTACTTTGTATTTATAAATTTAAAATGTTTCTTCTTTAATAATCCCTTTCCATTAATATTTGTTCCAAATGCTTGTCGCTTTTCCCTTTATTACGAAGAAAATAAATAAGTATGAATTGCAGAGACTCAATATATAAAATTGTAAATTGGCTTTGAAACAGAATATTATAAAAATGGTATTGAGATACCCACATGTTCCATTTGATGCTTGTATATCTATGACAGCCATTTCAGGTGCCTGTGTTTCCCGTTGACCTTTTCTTGTTTTCGAGTTGCTAGCTTCTATTTACGAGAAACGATGTTTATTATTAGATGCTCCCAGTGATAACATTACAAATGTATGAGATGGGTTTAAATTATTTCTGTAGATTTGACGGCTGTTTATGTCTTAATCAATACTCTTACTTGAATAGAAGGATCTGGGCGAATAAAACTACTAAGGTCTGGTATTCCTGGATAGAAACTCCACTGAATTACAGGAAAGAGAGCACGATAAGCCTTTTCTATTTCTTGTGTAGAGTCATCTTGTGCCTCTGCTTCTGAATTTAAATGGTCTTTTTTAGTTTGTATTTTGAATACACCCAACTGTCGTTCCAAAAAATTCATTGATTGCACTTCATTTGGGTCAGGGAGGTCTAATGGCAGGTGTATTATCTTTTGTAAATACTTATCTGCAAGCTTCTTACTATTTTTCAAGGACTTATCTCCATGCTTTTTCAAAATGGCCCTTTGGATCAATTCTTTATCCATTCCTAGAACGACACTAATTTCGCAGACAGCTAATACAAGATTAATAGCGGATAAGACCTGTATAGCATAGAAAAACTGTTTTAGCACAATTTCAGTTGCATGGACAATGTAAAATTTGTATTGAAAATAAATTACTTATAAACTTACCTGAAGAATGACAGATTCTTGACAACTGTCAAGATCATCAACAAATACAATTGTTCGAAGATTAGCACTGGGTATCGAACTGGCCAAGATCTCTCCATCGTATTTAGAAGATAGCAATGAAATAATGAAAGATCCTGTTATGAAATGCCATATGCACGAAGCAACAGTGCACAGACAGTAAGGCCTTTTGCTAATTTCTTCTTTCAAGAAAGTAATATCAGAGATTACCCGTTCCTGATAACCAAGCTTTTCTGTGTGGTCTGGAAGTTTCATATAATTCATTAATTGAACACTAACTGGATTTACTGTGCTCATCACTTTCTTTACAAGAGTCCATACCATTACGACAACAGTTAGAGGTAAAGATGCGTATTTTAGCTCTACTGATTCCTTGATGTTGTATCTATCCAGCAACAGCCATATGATCCAAGTAAACGAGATGGCCAATAGAACTGCAAGGAGGCACGGAAAAAAAATTTCAATCCAGATAACCTGTTTCTGCTTTCTCCAAGTATTTCTCAAACAGGTGCTCAACCATTGGGCCTCTGTCATTATTCCTTCCATTCCTTTTGTGATCTCCACTGCCATGCCCGCCAATGCCTCTGATTCATTTCTGTATTTCCATGCATTATACCGGACAGTTAATATAGCAGGCACACTTCCCTCTGTTGAAGTATCAATTTCTGATTCTGATTTTTGTTCTTTTGCTTTAAACTGAGAATGAAAAATTGTTTAAAAGTTAGACTTAAAAAAGAAGATAGATTAGAACAAAAGACAATAAGGAAGCTTTTGTTAAGCCAAGAGATTTACCATGCCAGTGCTATCCATAGCAGCTAGTGATTTAAATGTATGATGTTATTTAGCCTGGTACTTGTTCAGAAACTTACAAACTGAGTCTCCTTCCTAGAAAACAACCACATTTAGCTTTTGGCGATAGATGGAAATAAATTATAAAAAAAAATAAAAAATTATATGATGTTCTAAATTTAAATTTTGCCTCTGCATTTGTGTCTGATTTTCGATATTTTTTCTTCGTAGTTGAGCCTACCTCCTAGTAACCAATCGCATTTAACGCTGAATTAGTTCAAAACAGTTGAAAGAATGCAGTTATATTATGTTCCAAAGTTTAATTTTACCTCTGGGATTGTGCCTGGTTTATTGTTTATCTTCCTCCACCATTCGGCAATCTTATTCTTCCTAATTGAATGCCCCTCCTAGTAAACATTCACATTTAACATTTAATCATTTAATTAGGCAAAAATAGTTGAAAGGAAAGAGTTACGTTATTTTCTAAATATGAATTTTACTTTTGTCATCCTGTCCAGTTTTTTTTTTTTAATCATCATCCAGCGTATTACCTTATTCTTCATAATTTGAAAGAATTTGTTTTGTGAGTTTGTGTCATTGACCAATAAATCTATGCCTGTCTTAATTTGGTGGTATTTCTTTTTGCCCTTTTCAGAGTGTTCTAAAATTTGAAAACCAGGAAAACTTGAACTTGTCATTTTGGATGGCAATAATGCCAGTTGTGCGGCTGTCTTCAACAAAATGCCCTCTGTCTGTATTGAACGAAAGCGAACTAGACTTTAGACCAAACACATCAAAACTTTATGTAAGAAGAGAAAAATTTTAACGTGACAATTTAAATTTACCTGTATCATCAGACTCGATTTTCCCATACCCCAACTACCAGAGATACCCACTGTAATAGGAGGCTTTAAATAAGGGTTCAAAAGCAATGCGGCAAGACCATAAGCAAAGTCACTTCTTCCTGTAAAATTAGTAATAACAAATTTGGATTAGGTCAAAAAAAATTAAAACCCCTTTTTGCCTTAGAAAAGAAGACAGATTATATTTTACCCAGATTGTCAAATGTAGTTGGTTGATCGTTTCCCTGTTCTGCAATGCTTTGAATTCGCTCGGAAACTGCAGACAACCAAGCGCTCAATAATAACAAAATCTCTTTTGTCTAATATCAAATGTAAGGAAATAAATAAAGCAGAATATTTCAAAGTAGATTGAATACCTTTTAGGACATTTTTTTTCTCTTCTGGTTTTAAGCCTTCTCTCCACTTGTGGTTCTTAATGTCCCCGATTTGAGCACCCCTTGTAAGCAATTCTTTGGTCATCTCAATATCACCTAGACATGCAGCTATCCTTAATAAAAAAATTTCCTTCCCTACTTTTTCAGTGAAATACTCCTTTTGTTGTAAAAGAAACTCTCTGAGTGTAGAATCTCTTAGATGTTGGTCTGCAGTGCCTAACCCTGTAGCGGATGCCCATAGCAAAAGCAATTTCTTTTCATCGGATCCACACTTATTTAACAGCAATTTGGCAACTTCTTTTCCATCCTCTTCAGTTAACAGTGTTGGCGCGAAATAGTGAAATACCGTTCTCCCATCACAATCTCTTTCGGAAAGGGGATTAGCTCCCCAGTACAACAAAACTTTTATGATATCCGCGTGCCCACCTTTAGCGGCTTTATGAAGCGCCGTCTGTCCAAGGACGTCTGCTGTCCTCACATATGCTTTAGAATTCTCTGATCTTTTGAGGAGGTCATCTGCTATATACCTTTTGCCTTTTGAAGCAGCCACATGTAGTAATGTCAGCCCGCTGCTGTCCACAATGGAATCTACTTTATATGCCAAGTGCCTTTCGTGTACCAACCGATAGATATTATAGTGGCCCCCTTTAACTGCTTCATAAACAGGAGTTCGCCCATCTGTATCCCTTTTTTGTACAATGTCTTCATTTATTTCAACTAATTTGTAACAGAAGTGCTTGTGTCCTTTCATAGCTGCAATATGGAGAACCGTTTTACACTTAACATCTTGTTTGGTTACCCATTTTTCTTTCTCTTCCTCGCTAGTAAATTTCGTGAGCATTAACTCAGTTAACTCAAATGCTTTATGGTCATCTTCACACATGGAAGATAGTGCAAAGCTGTTTGACCCTGCTCATCGCAAGCAAGTGGATCAGCTCCTCCCTCCATTAGTTTTTTCACAATTTCTGTGTTGCCTTCAGAGGCAAACTTGCGCAGAAGGTCGGTAGAAAGTGTCTTATCAAAATATGTTTCTAGCACTTGTTCAGAAACAGACGATAGCTTCACCATTAGCTTTATGTTATTTTTCTTGACGGCTATATCCAGAGGGCTCGCCCTATCTTTGTCTTTCCAAAGAACCATCTTCTTCCTCCTTTCAGAGATATCCTCACTCTGCTCTGTATCGCTGTCACCTCCCCCAATTAGCAAATCGCACGCTGGTTCTCTGGATGGCATTCTTACATCGTGGGTCACCACCACTGGTCCACACGCCAATGAAGATTATATTCTTCTTTTAAACTTAGAGCTTAGCCTTTTAATGACATATATTCGAAAACTTTTTTTCTTTGCCCATTAATATAGCACAAAGAGCAGTGTATAGTCGGTCTGGGCCGATGTTCATTTTGTAGATTCAAAATCGAATCCCCTGTTTCTTACAGCCAGCTGATAAAAATAATCTTGACAGAGAAAATAGATAACAACAATTAAATAATATATTCAGCATAAAAAACATAGATATATAAACCATTCAAAGACAACTTCTGCTCTGTTTCAAAACAGAGTTTTCTCTTATTGCAGCTTCAACAACTAAATCCTGAAAAGGATGATAATATATAAATAGAGTTTTTTAAGATGCAGCCTAAGAAAACAGTACGCTGCTCACTAGGAAAAAACTTTTAAAACAAAAGAAAAAACATCAAATGTTTTATCCGAATTACAATGAAGATCAGATCACATCTTCTATACTAAGCATGTAACACATGCTTTATTTGCAGAAAGCAAAAACTAAATCAAAGCTTTGAAAGAAATCTACTTTAAAACAAAACAACTAGCTAAGATTAGCCGCGCTGGAAAAACAAGGATCTCTTCAAATCAATTATCTTCTTGAGTCTGCCAAGTCAGCATCAATTATCTTCATAGTCCCCCTTGATGCTAAGAGGGCTCACTATCTGATCACGAAGTAACATAAACTGCAACTGCTTTGGTGAAGATATCTGCTAACTGATCTTGAGTGCTGATGTGTTTCAATTCGACTTCCTTCTTCTGTACTAAATCACGGATGAAGTGATACTTCAAATCAAAATGCTTTGTTCTACTATGATGAACCGGATTCTTTGCTAACTTGATGGCACTTACATTGTCATAATAAACCACTATAGGTTGAATCTGCTTCTCTCCAATTTCTTCTAAAACTTTTCGAAGCCAAAGAGCTTGTGTACCTGCTGAGGTAACTGCAACATACTCTGCTTCTGTGGATGAGAGAGCAACCATGCTTTGTTTCTTGGAACTCCAAGTAATCAAACCAGAACCAAAAGAGAAACAATTTCCAGATGTAGACTTACGATCATCCATACTACCTCCCCAATCTGAATCACTAAAGCCAACAAGATTGAATCTTTTAGAAGAGTAGTAATGAATACCATAATTTAGAGTACCTTTCACATACCTCAAAATTCTTTTAGCTGCCTTCATGTGTATTTCTGATGGATTTGTCATATACCTTGAAACAAGTGAAACTGAATATGCTATATCAGGTCTTGTGTGGGTCAGAAACATCAAACTCCCAATAATACTTCTGTAAGCAGTCTCATCAACTAATTCAGCACCATCATTCCTACTCAACACAACTCCATGAGCACTTGGAGTGGAGTATGGTTTACAATCAACCATGTCAAACTTCTTCAACATATCTTTTGCATATTTGGTTTGGCAAATGAAAATTTCATTTTTACATTGATAAACCTCCATTCCTAAAAAATATTTCATGAGACCAAGATCTTTCATTTCAAATTCTTTCATCATAGCAATTTTGAACTCATCTTTCATCTTAGAACTGCTACCCATATACAACAAATCATCAACATACAAACTTATAATAAGAATATCATTACCTTCTTGTTTGTAGTAAAGGGTAGGTTCACTCTTACTTCTCTTGAAGCCATTCTCCTGAAAGTATCCATCAATTCTTGCATACCATGCCCTTGGTGCTTGCTTGAGGCCATACAAAGCCTTCTTCAATTTGTAGACATGATTCTCTTTTCCTTCCACTTGAAAACCTTGTGGCTGTTCCACATATACTTCCTCTTCTAAGTACCCATTCAAGAAGGCACTTTTCACATCCATATGTTGTATGCTCCAATTCTTTTGAGCTGCTAATGAAATCAGCATTCTAATGGTCTCTTGTCTTGCAACTGGTGCAAACGTCTCTTCATAGTCAATCCCATACTTCTGTGTGAAGCCTTTAGCAACTAATCTTGCCTTATGCCTTTCAACACTTCCATCACTGTTATGCTTAGTCTTGTAGATCCATTTGGTGCCAATCTTCTTCTTGTCATGTGGAAGCTCTGTAAGCTCCCAAGTATCATTCCTATGAATGGAATCCATCTCTTCTTGCATTGCTTGCATCCAAACCTCATTAGTACATGCTTCTTCAAAACATGATGGTTCAAAATCAGCCTTGGTAAATAAAGCAAAATTAACTGTCTCACCTATTGGATTTTCTTCATGTGCTTGATTGGCACTCCTTTGATAAATATCACTCAAACTTTTTACCTTCCTTCTAGAACTTGGAGTTGAAGATGGACTTGAAGAATTAGATGAGGGGCTGCTTGGTGGATTTATAGCACTTGGAACAGCAACATTAGTGGGCTGCTCATGATCAATATCATCATTCAAAACAGATTTTGACTTCTCCATTTGGCCTTTTTGATGACCATAAACTCCCCCTTCATCAAAAATCACATCTCTTGAAACAATAAGCTTATTAGTGAGAGGATTATATAACCTGTAAGCTTTGCTTTCCTCACTATACCCAACAAAAATACATGACTCACTTTTAGCATCTAACTTTTGTCTATTCTAATTAGGTACATGAACATAAGCTAAACATCCAAAAACTCTAAAATGATTAACATTAGGCCTTTTCTCATACCATGCTTCATAAGGAGTCATCTTCTCAAGTGCACTAGTGGGACTTCGATTGAGAATATACACTGTTGTAGCAACTGCATCTCCCCAATAAGAGTTACTCAATCCCTTGGTTTGTAACATGCTCCTTGCCATTTCTACCACAGTGCAGTTTTTCCTTTCAGCTACCCCATTCTGTTGAGGTGTGTATGGAGTGGTGAGCTGCCTCTTGATGCCATTCATATCACAATAATCTTGAAAGGCTCTTGAACAAAATTCTCCTCCACGATCAGTTCTTAAACATTTGATTTTGCACCCTTTCTCATTTTCCACAAGTGCTTTAAACCTCTTGAATGTATCAAGGGCTTCATCCTTAGCCTTCAAAAAATACACCCAACATTTTCGTGAGTAATCATCAATAAAAGTGATAAAATATGATGACTTACCCAAACTCTTTGTTTGCATAGGTCCACAGATATCTGAATGAACAAGTTGAAGGGGGTAATGGGCCCTCCATGCAGTGCCTTTTGGAAACCTTTCCCTTGCATGCTTTCCTTTAGCACATCCTTCACAAACCTCCTTGTGCTCTTCAACCTTGGGCAAACCAGAAACTAACGCTTGTGAGGTCAAAAGCTTCAAACTGTGAAAGTTTAAATGGCCATACCTTAGATGCCATAGCCAACTTGTATCCTCAAATGCCATATTGGCAAGGCTGCTGTTATGTTCACCAAATCTCAATGGGAACATCCTATTTTTCATCATAGGAACAACTGTGACTACTCTGTTTCCCTGACTCTTATCAAAAATTGTACATTTCTTATTTTCAAAGACAACTCTATAGTTCTTCTCACATAATTGTCCAACACTTAACAAATTATGTTTTAACTCAGGAGTGTAATAAATATCTTTAACACTCTTCATACCTTCTTTTGTGTGGACCTCCATAGCACCTTTTGCAGCACCACCAATGATTTATCATCACCGAGCTGAATCTTTGACTTGAAACTTTCATCCTTTGTTGAAAACAACTTCCCATTTCTTGACATATGGTTAGAGCATCCAGAATCTAGGTACCAAACATCTTTACTAGTATTTTCACTTTTAGAATAAGATAAGAATAAATTATCTGGAGGATTTTCATAACTTTCTTGAGCATAATTAACATTTTTACCTTCTTTTAATCTACATTCTCTTTCAAAATGTCCATACCTATTACAATGGTAACATTGAACATTCCTTTTATCAAATCTTCCTCTACCTCTGCCTCTTGAACCACCTCTTCCTCTTAAAAAACCTCTGCCTCTACCTCTTGAATTATTCTGATTTTGACCTTTACCTTGGCTTTGATTGCTTTTGCTACTACTGCTGCCATCATCATTCTTTGTGATTTGTACTTTGGAGGAAAAGGCTTTCTCAACACTTTCTCCAAAATAATCTTTTAATCTTTCTTCATGTGAGATCAAAGATCCAACAAGGTGATCAAATTGAAGGGTTGTCAAATCCTTACTTTCTTCCATTATTATGGCACGTGATTCCATCTTGGTGTGAGAGATCTCAACACCTTTTTTATCAGAACCTTCTGTGTTCACAGTTTCTCCAAGTGTAGCCATCTTATTGACCACATCTTTTACTCTGACACAATACTCACTCACACTTTCTGCTTCTTGCATCTTTAAATTCTCAAATTCTCTCTTCAATGTCTGTAACTTAACAACTTGGACTTGATCACTGCCTTGGTAAGCTTCTTTTAGAGTCTTCCAGGCATCCTCAGCTGTCTTTGCACCTGCAATTCTTGGAAATAAACTCTTGTCTAGAGCTATTTGAATATGAAACAATGCTTGAAAATTCTTCTTCTTAGCTTCCTTCCTTGCTGTTCTTTCATTGACTGGGAGGGCATTCCAATCAGCTGGCTCCTGGTAACCTGATTCAACAATCTCCCACAAATCTTTTCCTATTAAAAAAGTCATCATTTTTATACACCAATAATCATACTCATTTCCATCAAATTCTGGAATGGGCAAGCTGTTAGAATTCGACATGATAATCTTTGGCGAAATTCGAACAACTAGATCTTAAACCCAAAAAAAAAAAACCTGCTCTGATACCAATTGTAGATTCAAAATTGAATCCTCTATTTCTTACAGCCAGCTAATAAAAATAATCATGATAGAAAAAAGAGATAACAAAGAGAAGATAGATGAATTGTTCCCAGCCAATTTCCTAACATTAAACAGTTTTCAACATAAATAAAACTAATTCTGCTCTGTTTCAAATCAAAGCTTTCTTCTTTATTGCAACATCTACAAGAAAAATCCAGAAAGGATAATAATATCAATAGAGTTTTAAAGATGCAGCCTGTTTTGAAAGAATACAAAAAAATAGGGTAATAGATAGAGTTCGCAACACAAAGGAAAAACAAGACCCAACTTAATATGCAAAAGGAAGATTTAAAAACAAAAAAGCTACATAGCATGCATTGCATGCTTTATTCATAGAAGGGAGATTTAAATCTAGGAAAAAATACTTTAAAACAAAAAGAACTCCCAGGAAGATCGTCTTTGGATGATGCAGCATGCACATCAATTATCTTCAAATGTCACTATATTTTCGCCATTTTTCTCCTTAGAATTGATGCGACTATTGAAATAATATACCCGATCGAATGGCAAGCTAGTGCAGCCCTAAAATCAGAGTTAAAAGAGTAGAATTCCGAAAGAAAGAGTAAATTGTATAATGAATTGAATATGGAACATTTAGTTTCCAATTTATACCATCCTCTTTCTAAAAACATGAGGGGGTGCGATTTTCCCTTTAATTTTGTTGTCAGAATTGAAGATAATGAATTTGAAATTTAACAGAAACAAAAGTCTGAAATTACAGATTTAGATAATCTTTCCTTGCGTGATTTGTCACTTCATAGTGCTAGGCTGGAGTCACGTTATTTTATTTTATTATTATTTTATTATATTATATTGTTTACATTATTTTTATTGGGAGAACTATTTTATTTTTATTTTTCATAGTCATAATTTTTGTAATTTTTGTAATTCTTTATTTGTTTTAGTTTTATTTTTTAATAAAAGTCTATTTTTTAATTTTAATGTATGTAGTAACTCTATGAGATTTCATTATAAAATATTACAAATATGAGTGTGGTGATATGCAATATCTTTATCATGATTTAGTATTACAAAATATCTTGAAAGTTACTAGAATGCTTGCATAACAAATAAAAATTGTAAAAAATATTTTTTGGTTTATGGAAATTTGCTCTTATAGCTTATATCCTCTATCACTAATGAGCCCACAACTTCCTTGTAGGTGAACCATTTGAAAGAAAACCACGTGCACCAAGAGATTTACTTTCTTCATTAGTGTCACATTCCTAGTAGTTATGATAATTATATCAATAAAAAGAATATTTTACAAATATATCTATTAAATGTAGGGTGACGCGAATATAGAGGCTACAAAGAAAACCATGTGCACCAAGAGATCTACTTTCTTCATTAGTTTCACATTCCTAGAAGTTGTGATAATTATATAAATAAGAAGAATGTTATACAAATATATCTATTAAAAGTTGTCGTCCTATCTCACTAGCATTCATATACTTGGACCCCTCTTGATGCAAATTTGTCTACTTTAGTCTGTGCTTGAAGCAAGTTCCTCCTCTCACTAAAGTGTGGGCTAAATGTAGTGTAGGAAAATCCATCCCTTTAAACTTTCACACTTGTTTGGGCCCTCCCTACTAAAATTCGCCTTGTTTATGCTTTATTTGTTTTTATTTTGCATCTAAAAGCCTTATTTAATGTATTTCTCTAAGGATAATTCCAAAATTTATCAAATGACTAACTAGAATTCATATTTTTGTGTTGTGTGTTTTAGATCTACTGATCTCAGACTCATACACTACCTAGGGTGTATGGGTCCCATCTAGGTTTCGAGCCCCAATCCTGAATATTGCATTGAACTTAACATTTCTTGAAATGTGTCCTAATTTTGAGCTAGTGGGAATCATATGCCCTAACTAGCATATGAGTCTCACTTTAGCTTGGACCTATTTTGAATCCAATTCTTAGTGGGATTTTATTCTCCTAGATCCGATGTCTGCTTGTAGTGTTCTAATTTCAAGAAATTTGGCATAAACAAGTATAAATACAAGGTTATTTCACATAATTTCTCCTAACAAGAGCTAACAAGATCTAAGATTTCAAGTATTCAAGAGTTATAGCAATTCAAATATTCAAGAGCATTCAAGAGCTGATTATCAAGTATTTGGATAAGCATTTATGATTCAAGCATCATGTGAAAGTCATCATGTATCATGTGTGTCTTTGAGCTAACATATGTGATGCAGGTTTTCATTATTCAAGCAAGCATTCAAAGAAATTATCGCATACCAAGATCAAGGGTCAAGATCCACATCCATTGGAGCCACTTTGCACAAGTTTGTATCCTTTATTCCAAGGTTTTGGTGAGTTGCAACATTGCATATTGTTCATTCATCATTCCTTCATTTTATTTCATTTCATTTCAAGGTTTGACCAAGGAAAGCCCCTATTCCCTAATGCAACAAATTTTTTCCCTCTTCATGTGTGATTGTGGATCTAGGTAATTTGAAGCTTAAAGATCCTTTGAAGAAAAAGTTCCAAGATTGGAGAAAGTTATCAAAGTTGTTAAGAAGTTGTCATCTTCACTTACATTTGCCTATAGATTGGAATTCAAATTTTGAGACCTAATGATTGGACAAGACGACAGCTATAGAAGATCACTTGAGGATACATGAGTTTTAGCCAAAACTTATGAAACAAACATTTTTGGTACCATAAACCATTCTATCTCTTCTAGGGTTTTGCATGTAAAAGGAGAGAGGTAGGCCAAAAATTCTAGCTAGGTTCATTCAAATTATGCAATTGTATGATGTTTATATGACTAAATGGGATGATCTAAGTAAAACTAATTGATAATATTAGATAATTAAGTATGCAAAACCTGAGAAATGTAGCTTGTTTGAAAACAAATTGTGTTATGCAAAAATGAACAAGAAATGCATGCAAAACTAAATAGAACTAAACTAAACTAAATATGTGCAATTGGATTATGAATGAAGACTAGAAACAACTTCTAAAATGCTGATAATCCTGATTTTTAGGCTTGGTGTGACTCATTCTCCATTTTGGGTGAATCAATCCCAGTTCTACAAAACTGAGTGAGAACCTATTTTTGACAAAAGGGTATGTAAAAATGTAGAAAACTCATAATTGACCCTGGGGTGGGACTCATTTTCCACACATAGAAAATGAGTCCACTTTTTAATTTCTAGATTTTCAAAATTGGAATCTGAAGCTCTTGATCTACACTTTGACTTCCGACAAGTGTCCACTTCCAAAACTCTAATTTATGGGTCTTAAAATGAGTTTTTATTGATATTTTTACTTGTTGAATGAAGATAAGACATGAGCAACCTTGCAACTTTATTTTTAATGATTTCCAAGCTTCCAAGAGACTTAAATCTACAAAAACACAAGGTAGGAAAGAGAAATGTTGAATGTTAGGGCATGGGGGTTCACCTTGGTCAATCTCCTTTTAGATAATTAAACCAAAATGATGAAAGAAGTAATGAAACATGTAATAATAGAATTTATTACATATCCATGATGTTGATCTTGGATTTCTATAGCAATGGAGGAAGATTTATCCCTTGGATGTCTTTAGGAATTTTCTTGATGTATTGCCATGATAAAAACCTAAGTTCCTTGACTTGAGATAGAAGAATGATGGTTGAATGAATAATAAGAGTCCAGAGATGTAAATTAGAGTTAAACAACTTATATTTATAGCAAATTCACCTTATTTTCCTATTAATAGCTCATCATAGGCTTCCATGAAGAAATAATAAACTTAATTTTCACTTTTTTGACACTCTAAGTTCAAAATTAGGCCAAATGTGACTCATTTGCCACACATGGTGAATGGGTCCCACTTAGATGGGACTGATTCACCATGCATGGAAAATGGGTCCCACAAAGGCCATTTTGATAGATAGGATGATAGTAGATAAGGAAAGAAGGCTTAATTCACAACTGTGTTATGTATTTTAGTAGATAATGCCTCAAGATGCACAATATGGGTTAATAAGGCCCTATTAATGATGATGTAAAGGTAAATTAGGGCTTGGAATACAAAATTCAATGTGAAAGTGTGATTAAATAGACTTTACAACATTAAAATGAGGTCCACATAGCCTAGGAAGGCATACAAACCAATGTGAATGTATGGGACACATTACAACAATAGTTTAACATTAAGTTTATTTTAAAAACCTTCTAGATTGATGCAGTAATATTATTAAACACATTATATAATGTTGAATTAGGGAGAAATGAGTTTATTAAGTCTAGAAAAGTGTGAAAGTCCTTTACAAGACTTTACAACACCTTTACAAGACATCGTTAAAAGTATGTTATTTAATATATAAGGGTCTAAGATCTAGTTTGGATTCATAAATCCATCACAACACCTAAATCAAGGCCTCATTAAGTCAATTTATATTGAATTATTCCCATGTCAAGCAAAGGGTTCTTTTTTATATGGCATAACCTAATACTAGGACTAAATACCTGCCTTGTGTATACGAGTTCTAATATACCTCTTTTAATCAATTTTCTATAGATCCTAATTTACTAGTAGAAGACTCTAGAAGCTACCCATATTCTAGTAGTAGGACTAAATCACCTAGCCTAGTGTATGACTCTTAGTGAACTTCACACAATAGATTTTTTAGGGTTGCAAACCTCATTGTTACCTCTTCATTCTTCCAAGTTCTTCTCTATTAATTCTCAATTTATTTTTTTGATTTTAAGTTCCATTTTCTAGGTAACATACCTATATTTTCATATTACTTTCATTTCCTTATTTCTAAGCATTTTCTTTGTGGTGAACCCCCCTTTTAATCACACCACCTAACTCTCTTGTGTGTTTCCTTTCCCTCAATCGATTCATCGAGTTGAGCGATCTCTAGTGTTTCCTAATGAACTAAGAGTGAAATAGGCCCCTTAGTTCCATCTCCAAAAAGGTGGAAACCCTATTTCCTTATGTTTATAATATATATAATATAATATACATGTATACATATATATATACAAATATATCAACTTACATGATTATACTATGCATCTGTCAATATTTGAATGCATATATAGAAACATTCTTTCATCCCACATAATAATAATACACGTGCAAATATGCATACATATATACTTATGTATATATATATATGTATTAATACTCTCATATGGATGTTTCCAATTATGTCATATATATGTATATCAATACATATATATATATATAATATTTTATTTAATATTTCCTTCATACATAAAGTTTAACATAAATCATAAATTGATATATACATAGAGTATATATATATATATACATAGAGTATATATATATATATATATATACATATACACACACACACACACACATATATATATATATACACTTGTCGATTCGATGTTCCCATGCATATGGGTATTTCATCCATAAGTATACATAGATATGTCTATCTATGTATACTCATGTTTGTATTTACCAATGGGCATGAGTTCGTCATAGACATATACATGTATGCATACATATATGTTCAATGTAATATATCATATTGATCAAATAAATTAGTATTAGGAACTCATAATTGACAAATAATTAGACACTTTAACTAATTCAATAATGATCACAAAAAAACCATAACCACTCCTACTTTATCCACAAACAAGACTTGGGTGACCAAATTTTTCTTAGCTAATGACTAGACTTAGAAGTGGGTGTGTGAAATATTAGTTAGATTAATTTTGGGGTTATTGACCAATACTCCTTTCCTAAGTGATACTTCCCCTCTCTTCTAGGTGATCAAAATTTTCCCTATATCCAACTTAGTAGATAGAAAATGTAGTTAGCTAAATCAATTAAAACCTCTTGCATCAAATATTTGATAAATAGAATCACTTCATAACATCATTTGAATCAAATTTATTTACAAATTTAATAAAGCATAAACACACATTTAAAGAATTTTCACTTAGCTAGGTAAAGTAAATAAGCATTAGAACAATGGTGTGTAACACTTCCCTTCACCCCAAATCACCATGGAGATGAACAAGTTCATGAAGATAGGAAAGTGGTTAAATTTTATCATGATAATTTTGTTTGAGATGATGTAAGGTATCAATCCTGTAGTAAGTTCATGGACGATGAAACTTTTGTCAATATAGAAAAATTTAAAGAATTTTCATCGAAATCAAGAAGAGTGATCTTAATTAGAAGATAGAAAAGGGAAAGGAAGGAGTTGGTACTTTAATAAATGAGGATATTACCCAAAAAATAATCTAAGAAATGGATTTTTATACTTCAACATCACTCTTGAAGAAGGAAGAAGACTAGTGAATGAGAGTGGTATTCATTGATTTATTGGATGGGATATCACCTTGAATATAGCACTTAATATAATAGGGAATGAAGAAAAAGGGGCCTTAAAATTAGATGAGGAGGTATGGGATGCATATTTTTTATCTAGCTTTATCCCTAACTTGCATACATTGGTCATATGGGAAATGGCCTGCACCACCAATAAACCAACAATGGCCAAGAAAATTGAAGATATCATAAGTATTGTGATTATAAAAATAACATTAGATACTACAACACCACAAGACTCATAGTTTGTGGTGCACACTACTATTTTTAGTGCAAACATTACAAAAATGGTGAAATTACCATATAAAAAAATACATGCTAAGCATGTAAAACTAAAGGACCATTACAATAAAGTAGTTGTTAGACTTCTATCACCATAAATTGTAACTCCAAATAAAATTAGAGCTCCGCCACCTCCTCCATCTACATCAGATGAGTTCTCAACTCAAGATATAGAGACTCTATCCATAAAAATAAAACAATTGAAGAAGGAACTGAAGCAAAGAAAGAGTAATTAAAAGAATGCTAAAGAGGAGCCTAAGAATTTTTCCACAAAAATTATTGATGACCTATTAGGTCATATATTATCTTATGTGTATGGGTGAATGCAAGGTACCCCCTTACCTTCTCCCTAGGGAGATATGGCAATTCATGTAAAGAAAAGGCACTCTAATTTCCACACCTATGGGAGCATGCAAGGTGTAATATTGTGGTACTCATATTGGACATAACACATGAGTTCATGGTAAAGATGCACAAGAATGATCCAACCTCACCACTCTCCCATGGATTTGATGTATTATATGAATTCCACATGAAGGTGAGAGTGTGACCCATTGATGTCCATGCACAACAACCATCATTGCAATCATTCTATATCTGACTAGTGACATTATAATTCATCCCTACTTTAACTGCTATATGTAGATGTACTCGATAGTTTCCTCTAAGATGACATAGTTGATACAGTGTTGTGTTTTGTACACATACTATTTCATGTGCTCCCCATCATACACTACCCTCTCTCACTAGATGGGAAGTCAAAGAATATGATAGACATCCACAAGAGTAACTATCCTCTCCATTTTATTAGATGAAATGAAGAGATGTTGGCATCCCACCTCTCTATGAGTGTCAGTAGCCTAGGTGCATGGCATCTTATCATAGGCATGGTGTAGATTCACCATAGCCTAACCTATTATAGTAGAGAATTCTCATCAGTTGAGTTTTGCATGTTGCAACTTCTTAGTAACTATAGGACTACTCCACTGGTGTGCTCATAGATTTGACTAAATTCCTAGAGAAGCATCAAAATACTATGTCAAGAAAATTTGCTTCTACTTTATGCTTTATATTATACTTAGCTAGATTTTTTGCTAGTATGGCTCTAAGATGATATTATGCTACATATAAATTTACATGACACACTCGCATTCAAGTCCTAACTCACAAAAAGTAGCATGGAGGATAAAAACTAGCATGGTCGATATACTTTGATATGTTGAAGGGATTCCAACATGACCATCAAATATTGTGACACTTGTTAGATGCCTTCACTTCTCATATATTTTTTATGGCTAAAAAAATAATAAGGAAGGGATAAATTTTCATAGTACCTCATCAAGTGGTGTTCCCCTCTACATGGAAGTCCATAGTTACACAATCCCAGGTAGCCATAAGTCATCTCTACATGTCATTTTTCTAAAAAATCTCTTGAAATGTTAACAATATCCTCATAGTGAATAGTGAAAATGACCCTACTTTTCCCCACTCTAGTAGTCTAAGTATATAGTTCTTACAAAGAAAAAAATAGATACTAACATGACATGTATATGTCTCCATCATGTGGCAGTATGCCTAAACTTTCAAATGTTAAAATATGAATATTTTTCATTCTTTTTCCATAAAAGCATAGTAGTAGCACTAATGCACATGTAATGGCTCCTCATGTTGCATTGGTGGTTATTGTTGCATCAAAAGATTGACCTACTAATGATTGATACAACCACCAAATTTATACAAGATCCACAAGAGGTGGTGAAGCCATGTCATGAACCAAAGCATCACATTGCACTAAGGAGACCAAGGGACAAACCATATTTTAACAATCCCGCTAGCACAAGTGAGGGGTTCAAGCTCATGACCTTGGCTCTAATACCAATTTTTGCATTGGTGGTTGTCATTGCACCAAAATATTGACTTGTTAATTCCTAACATAATTGCTATATTTATACAAGAATGAAAGGAGGTAGTTAAGCTATGTCACAAACCAAAGAATCATGTTGCACCAAAGATACCAATGGACACACAATATTGCAACACATGTCACTCATGTAGCTTAAAAAATCACTTCCCCCACCATCCAAATAATGTAAAATTCATGGTCCTTGTAGAAAAGGTTTATTACCTATTACACATCCTTTATCTAAGACTGAATGCACCTTAGCCACAATTTTACTATTACAATTCATTATAGTACCACCCATACATGAATTAAGAGATACTAAAGAAAACAATAAAATTGCATCCTATTGTTCATATCATAGAACATTTAGACACATTACTAATGAATGGCATGTTTTGAAGAGGAAATTGGAAGGGTTGGATCCTTACAATGATAAATCTAATAAGGAAATATATTAAACTACATTTATTATCACTTCATTCCATGTGGTAATTGTAGTATCACATAATGCTCATTACCATGTATGATTGTAGAAAATTTAATCATATTTCATTTTTTGAGGAGCAACCTATTATCATTTATTTTGAATCATATTTTTCCCTATAGTTGGGAGAAAAGGGATAGCTAGCCTTATTTTTAGGTGCATTCCTTTCTATAAGGGATCCATTTTATATCTCATTAAAATATTAGTGTATCAAGTATAATAGCATTTAATTGGGGCATATAGTACCCACATATTTTTTGCATAAGAAATGGTCCCTTTTTGGTGATGATATCATACATATCTTAGAAAGTGTGACCTTATTACTTTAGTAATATCACAATATTATCTATAAAATTGTTTCCTCTTAAATCGATGTTAGTGTCTCCTTCATGGTGATATTGGCATTGATATTCCCTAAAATTTTGAATTTTTAAGGTATAGTATGTTCCATTTGGTGATAATACTATAGATAGTATTCCCCAAAGTGGGATCCTCCATTTCCTAACTTGTACGATCTTAGTGGTGGTGTCATGTGTGATAGTCCATAAGGTGTGAGATTTCATGTATTGAGAAATTCCCCTTTGATATATGTGAAGCACCCTTATGTGCTAGTGATATTTTTAATGTGCCTTGAGGTGTGGATTTATGTTATTAATCCTCTATGATGCAAAACAATATGTACCCCTTGATTTGACTTTTTTTCATCCCCTATGACACAAAACTGTGTGCACCACCTGAGGTGAGTTTTCTTTGTCCACTGTGAAGTTAAATTTTATGTACCTCTAAGTTTAGTTCTGTTCATCCCCTATGACATTAATCTTTTTGCACTCCTTAACAAGAGATTTGGTAAGATAATCCATATATTTATCATAGAAAAAAAAAATTATTTATGAAATTGAGAAACCATTTTTAATATGGCAACCTATCATAACACAAGTTACTTGCTAATGGAACCATGTTTTTCATGAGTGTCCTAGAATAACATAACTTACTAGCCTTGTGGAACCTATCATATTGCATGGATAACTCACATAATGCAACTTTATAGCTAGTAGATTTGTGTAGCTCATGAGTTATATTAAATCCTTATGAGAGCATCATCTTGAATAACATACATGTTTAATGGATGGAATTTGGTACTTGAGACAAATGTAGTACTAAGGTCTCTTTTCCTTACTGACTTGAATTGTTTAGTACTAACCTTGTGTTTGTATATGTGTTCTTATCCTATGTTTGTGTTGTTTTTTTCATTATGTTGTTTTTTTGTCATGCATATTTTTTGTTTTCATGCTACACTTCATGCATGTGTGCTCGTTTTTGGACCTAATATTTTCTTTCCCTAGGATCTTGAAATTTGGGGGTTGTGCACTCTTCCTAGATTCATTTCCATCCTATATCACCAACATCTAGATAATCGAACCCTTATTGACATATTTCTACTTTAGTGTGAGTTGAAGAATAAGTTCACACTCTCATTAAAGTGGGGGCTCAATGTAGCACCATAAATTATCACCCTAGACAATTTCACATTATTTTCTACTCCCTCCAATGTACAGGGACCTAATTGTAAACCTAATTTCCTAAATTACAGATTTCATGACTTATTTTAGCATTATTAATCAATTGAATTTGCAAGAACAAATTATGCATTTAATCTTTTTCTCCCAACACTTTCAATATAAAAAAATGAGGGATGTATACTAGGGAATCCTTGCACCTAGTCCCCTTAATTTGGTCCAAATATTTAAAGTGTTTATAGTAGTAATTTTTTTATTTTAAATTCAAATTCTTATTCTCCATTTTGAAGATTTAAATTTTGGGAAATAATATCAATTAAATATAAATATCTAGGCATCAGATCATTTGAAAACTAATTCAAAATGATTCAAAACATTTTGGAAGCAAGATCACTATCAATCAATCATTATCAAGTCAAGAGAATTCAAGAGAAACATTAATGTAGCATTTCATTGTCAAATAATCATGTTAAGTTTTATGTGACTTTTTCATGTCTATGCATAGATTTTATTTGTGAGTACTAACACTTGTAGGAATTCAAGCCAAACTACAATCAAGACTTGAGGTAATGTACATGATTTCAATCCTTCAAGGATATCATATCTAAGTTGTGTTGTAGTGAATTGTTGATTCATCATTTATTTATCATTTAGCCTTTATCCCTCAAAAGAATAAAATCTTTTTATTATCAATATTTTTATTATAGAGGTGGAAACACTAACATGGGGTTTGACTAAGGAATTCCCCTATATGTCACAACCCTTCATCTCCTTTTGATTGTGTATGTATATATTTGATGAGGATTGAATGAATATTTGAAGATAATTCACTCATTCATGCATTCAATGTGTAAAAATTAACAAGATACAAAAACTACAACATATTAGCAACAAAAAATCCTACAATGGGATATAAAAAAATTCATCCCATATTTGAATCACAAGTCCATGTGAATGTTTTCTTTATCCATTTCTAGTCTTTAAAATTTACTATTAATTTCCAGTTTTGTTATTTTTATATGAGGATAATGCATTCTCATTGTCATTTAGTTGCATTATAGTATTTTCACTTGAAATACATTTTCAAATCTACAAAATCACACACCAAGGGATGATTGAATCACATTTTAGGTTGCAATTCAATATCATACCCTTCCAACCCCTAATTATAAATATTATGTTAGTGGAAAGTGATAAAACCTTGCGAAACACTAGGGTTTCACTTTCCCATCATAACAGGAACATAGAAAAATTACAACAAGAAAACATCAAGGATAGGACCTAATGAGAACAATATACCAATTTGGATGATTCTAAAAATCTATCAAGGAACAAAAACACAAAGAAGGAGAAAGAGAGGGAAAATGGAAATAAAAGGAAAAAAATAGAGGAAAGGAAAAGAGAGAAAATAGAGGATAAGGAGAATTAAAAAAAAAAAAAATGAGGTCTCCCCATTTTTCTAAAAAATGGTTATAGATACAACACACAACATGGCATGAGATATATACATACAATCCTAAGAAGATAGTCTATAGTCCTATCATAATAGTGGTGGTAATAGGTGAAGTATATGAAATTGAAAGATATAAGATAGTCATGATACTGATGAAAAACATGAAGAAAAAGATCATACACATGCATGTTAGTTATGAGGAAAATATAAATCAATTATTACAATGCATAATTTAGTAACTATAGTAAGTACAAGGAAGGAAATACTAGAGAAGAGTACGATAATCATCAATCATGATGGTTCTTTCTCAAGTTACAATATTGCCTAATCACATATAAAAAATCATCAAATCATGTATAATTATTAATAAAAATTTAGGAAGAAGTGTCAATAAGTGCATTGAAAGTGAGAAGTGACAATCAAACCAAATCATAGTCATAAGGATATTTGAGTAAAAGGCACATCATGTTGGTATTGTATCAAAAAAAATTCAAACATATGTATGGTAGAATATTTAGTAGCATAAATGATAGTGCTAGATTATAGTCATAATTTCGTAAACATCAAAGGAGGTCACAAAGAAGCAAGGATACTATGATATTTTTTTCATGGTTGTAGTATTAAGAAGGACAAACATAAAAAGGAGAGAGAATGATCTTAAGAAAAGGAAATTAGTTAAGGCTCATAAAGCAGACTTTGAATATACAACTAAAGAAAAACACAATCGCATTCCCTACAAGTAGTCCTAATCACCTAAATCTCTTAAAACATGTATCATGTTGAAATGGGGGTTATGGAAGTTGGGATGATATGGAGTAGCCGAGAAAGAATTTAAGGAATTTTGACTACTATCCACCTATCTAGGAGAGTGGATGTAATAATTTGAGGTATATATGATTTAGAGGATAAAATTCATGATAATTTCTAATTAACAAAGCCAAATACTAACAATATCATCATATTCAATGTTATCTCAAACTTTTCCATGTAAATAAAATAGAAGAGTTAGTTTTCCAACACCTAGGTTGAGGCTAGCTAAGTTATCAATTCAATAAAAAAGAAATTATATTAATGTAATTTCTTACATTCTCTTCTATTGTTGGATTTAAAAAAGAGGATGTATAGGGTTAATTAGTTTATTTCTTCCTAGTTGGATAAACTATGTATTTTAACTTAGTGTTGAAAATGTTTAGCATTGTAAAGTCTTAGTTTTTACAAAATAGAGCATCTTGTTAGTTTTGTATGCATTTTTGTGTGTTGTGATAAATAAAATAAAATTATTTTTCTTTCTCAAGAGTTATTTACAATGTAAATTTCTAAAAATAGTTGATATAATCCTATGATAATATCATTTTTTCCTAGATTTGAACCCAAATTTTATTTCCTTGATGCAAAAATATATGTGGTTTTGTTGGTCATAACTTGTGTTTCACAAGATAACAAAGGGATTTAGTTGTGATAAAATTTCAAATTCTCCTTCTAAATATTATTTTATGTTTTATACAAAAACTTTTTGAAATATGAATACAAACACATATCTCAACGTGAGTTAGGTATGCTATAGTAAAGGTATTTATCACATTGTGTGCCTTCAAATCTAGTAGAAGTAATAATATATTTATTAAATCACCTCCCATTAATATTTAGAGTTATTTGAATATTAGTTTCACCCCTTTTCCT
>VDFB02059103.1:0-66354 GCA_007258455.2 Sequoia sempervirens
TTTCTTATCAATGGCATATAAATCATAAATCAATTTCATCATTGTTTGATAAAAGCTTGTCCTAGGATCCGTTCCGACAATGGGCACTTTTATCAAACCAACCATTTTGGGTAAACAAAACGACGTGTCATTAACATGTCCTAGGATCCGTTCCGACAATGGACATTATCTTTTGGCAATAAGTTTTGGCCCCCATCTTTCGAAACATCATTTCTCTTAGCTAACGGTACGAAGAACATTAGTTTGTCTGCTCACTTTATCTTGTTTGATTTATCTCATTGTGCTCATTCCAAGGACCTCTCGATGATGTCTGAACAAAGGATTTAGAGAGATAGGAATGGGGCAACGATCATTATCTTTTGTCTGCTGTGCTTGTTGGATATCTTTGTAATATAACCTTGGTCATGCGTGCTTTTCTTTAGTCTATAGCAAGGGTGTTTTAAGTTTCTTGTTGACCACATAGAAAGGCTCGCCTTCCTATGTTTTGGTCCGAGATATTTGAAATATCTGAACTATTTTCTAGACAGGGTTCTGTATGTCAGGTGTGAACAAGAATACTCCTATCTGATTTGTCAAGTCAAAGTCCATCACACTAGGTACAATGCCATCCTGGTTCTCGATACCTTGATGCATCGTACTGCGTGTATTATCAAACATAAGGAAATCCGCCCTTTGAAAATCCCAACTCCACGGCAAGTAGTCATCACCATTTGCATGATCATCTCATTCTTTCATGCTTCTATCTTTACTAACATTTCTATCCCAATTGGTACATGAAGCTACCCACAGCTAATGAATGTCCATTCATCTACATCAACCACTCCTCTCGCATTTTATCGCGCTCTTGATTGGCAATTGGCATTCCCATTCAACATCTCGAGGGGGCAATATACCAGTGCAATTCTTCTCACTGGGGCAATAGTGGGGCATCCGAAAAATCAGAATTTTTTGATTTTGATCATGACAAGATCATTCTTTGAATCAATGCAACAAGTACATTGCTTCAAAGAGGGGCAAAATGTAGCCATGCAAAATGTACAAGTTGACATTGCGCATCTAACTTTGATCTACTAACATCGTTTCTTCCTAAATTAATCCCCTGGAATTCTAAGCTGTTTAATCCAAATTCCCCTATCTAATTAAATTCATCAATATTCGTCTCTTAATTAAATAAATTATTTTGTCTAATTAAGTCACTTTCCTTGTTAATTAAATCAATCCATTTGATCTAATTATACCTATTTAATTAAATAATCAATTTACCTGATTAAATTCTAAAGTCTATCTCTGCTAAAATTAAATAAATTAAACCTTATTTAATTTAATCTATACTATCCCTTTTAATTAAATAAATCAAAATCTTTATTTAATTAGCTCTTATCATATTCTCTCTTTTTATTTAAATTAACTGTGTAATTCCAAATCAAATTGTCAAATCGCTAACATCTCCTTAAATTAATCAAACTCGATTAATCAATCCCAATCACTCAAATCTTCTAGATTTTGCAATTTGCACAATTAAACGCTTAGTTTGATTTAATAATTCCCTATTTTCATTCAAAAGGCATCTATGGGAATATTCCTCAAATTTGAAATCTCCCCCCAAAAGGACTTGTCCATCCAACAAAGCATTTAAAGCTCTTACATTGTCTCTTACATGTCTCCCACTTGGCATTTAACTCATTTTTCATCCCCCTAAACATGTCATCTCATCAAATTCAAATTTCAAACTTGCACAATCCTCAAAACTTGCTCAACCTTCATCCTCTCACATGTTGACAAGTGGCATTATATCATTGGTTGAATCTTTGTCCCACATTGATCAAATTTGGACATCTCTTCAACTTATCATTCTATAAATACAATGCTTCACCATTCATTTTAGCATCCACATCTCAAGCAAAGTTACCATGCTAAAATACTTAGCAATCCTCATCCATCTCATTGAATCATAGCTAGGTTTTTTGCAGATTTTAAGCTTGGAGCATACATTCAAAGTCTTCATCAAGTGGATCAATCATCTTCAATCAACATTTGCATTCAAGGAGTTGGGAAAGGGCAAATCTCCACACACCTATTTGCACCAACTCCCTCAAGAGATCAAGAGTTTGCTTGCATTAGATAGGATTTAATTGTTTCATTTGTGTTCTTCATTTTCATTTCTTATCTTTTGCAAATTTCAAATGGATTTCTTGAGGAATTATTGGTTTCTAATCTTGTGTTTGATCTAATTGTTTGCATGTTTATTGTGTTTGTGCAAGGTATAGATTCAAATGGTTCACAGATACCCATAATTATTCTTATGCACATACTTGAGAGTCTTAGAATTCCTTTTCAGAGCTTCCTCTTCCACTTGCATTTCCTTTTCCTTTTATTCCTCCTTTTATTTTTCTCTACCAGAGCACTCATCATATTGATATCTTTTTATCAGTACTGAGCTTTAATGTGGTTCTTCATCAACTTTGACACTTACACTTTCAAATATCTTCTCCATCATCTTGTTATAGCACCTGTATTCCTTTCTCTTTATATTATATCCAAGGAATATTCATTCATCTAATATTGCATCAAACTTTCCTAATTTTTCTTCATCTATCCTAATATAACATTTTCTTCCAAACACTAAATATATTTAACAATAGGATTTCTTCCATACCATAGCTTGTAGGGAGTCTTTGAACTATTTAGCCTTGGTTGTTCTCTATTGAGTATGTAAACTATAGTGTTAATATATTCTCTCCAATGAGAAAGGTTGCCCAATTCATTCTATAGTAATCATCTATTAACAACAAGAAATACATGTCAGCTTGAAAGTTTCCTTTCTTATGGGTCCACATAGGTCTATATGCACCAAATCCAAAGGTCCTATGGTAGAATATTCCTTGATTTTGAACCCTTTTTCTTTTCTACTTTCCAAATTGACATTCTTTGTATCAAAATTGATGTGACACATTCTTCTATTCCATAGCCAAATTTCATTAATTTGAGTCATAAATCACTTGCCATTTGTTCCTTTGATGGTAGAAATTCCCTTTTTTCCTTGTTCCTACAAAAACCAGAGTTTTGGAGCTTCCTTTAATGGTCTCACAACCATCATCCTAAAACAAAAAATTATATCCTCTACTACACATTTTTCCTACAATTAGAATATTAAGTCGAAGACCCTTGACATAAAGAACATCATCTATTTTATGCTTTCCACCAAAACTAATTGAACATTTTCCAAATATCTTAGTAGATGTATCATCATCAAACTTAACAAGACTACCTTCAAACTTCTCAAGTTTAACAAACTTACCTTATCACATGTCATATGATTTGAGCATTTGCTACCAAATATCATGAAGTTTTTCTCCTCTCTTGCATGAAAAGCATTCATCATAGTTCCTTTGATAGTGTGACCTATTTTTGGAGTAGTCTCTTTCATACGTCTTTCAGAGTCAATAGAATCAGTTCTAACATTCAAGGCCATGAACAAGCATTTATTACTTTCATCATCCCAGTAATTAGATTCTTCATCATCAGATATGCTACTATCCTCTTTAACATAATAACTCCTATTGATAGATTCACCTTTGTGATCTTTTTATTTATCATTTGAAACTTTCGCTAGACATTTTGAAGCATAATGGCCTATCTTTCTACAATTAAAACATTTGAAAGGTAACTTACCTCTATATTTTATGGTGGTCTTTTTCAATCTCCTTACAAAATTTTCTTCTGCTTCATCAAGATCATCCAGATCTAATCCATAATTCCTCTCTATATTGATAAGTTTTAAAGCATTCTCTTTCTTGAATCATCTTGACCAAACTCTCTTAATTCAAAATTAGTTAAATCACCAAACAATTGATCCCTTGAATACTGATCCAAATCTTAAGCTTCTTCAATAGAAGAAACTTTAGCACTATAAGATTTAGGAAAAGTTATTAATACCTTCTTTACCACTTCATTTTCCTCTAGCTTTCCACCAAGCCATTGATGGAATTGGCAACTTCATCCACTCTATACATATATCTTGCAATGTTTCATCCCTTGACATCTTTAGGGTTTCAAACATGGTCTTCAAATTTTGCATCTTTTCTTGCTTAACTTTAACATCTCCACCATAGATACTTTCTAGCTAATTCCAAATCTCTCTAAAAAAATTGTACCTCATCACCTTCACAATTTCTAAATCAAAAAGACCACTCAGAAGAGCATTCCTTGATTCTCCATTGTTCTCATAATCCTTGATCTCATCATCACTTGTCAAACCATTAGTAGATAGAGTATATCTAGTTTCAATTTACTTCCATACATTGAAGCCTAATGAGACAAGAAATTATTCCATCATGATCTAGAATGCATAATTTATTCCATCAAACAAAGGAGCTTTGATACCTTTCATGTGCACCATCTAGATCTACCTCAAGCAATTAAGCTTCTTCCAAGGAACCATGGCTCTTATACCAATTTTTAGACACACAAGACAACTGAGAGGGGTGAATCAATTGTACATTAAAACATCAAACCCTCATTAGTATTCAAACCCTTATCCAAACTTAGCATGAATAAAAACAAATGAAAATTCAAAAAATTAAACACCATGCACAACAAAACACAAGATTTATGTGGAAATCCCAAGAAAGGAAAAACTTCAGTGAGGATTAGCTAGCAATATAAATGAATAGCAACATCAATTAGAATAGGCTCATTACCAGAGGGCTCACTACCCAAAGGACTCACTATCTAGAAAGAAATAAGGGCACTCATTACCAATTGCTCACTAATATATTAGAAAGAAGAAATAAGAAGACAGTTATAGAGAGAACACTATCTTAGAGCAATAGGAGAATCCACCACAAAAACACCACACCATATGCAACCTTCAGCTCACTACCTCTAGTAATTTTTTTCTTACTGAAGATGTAGACACCTTATTCTCACTACTTTTGTTATCCTTAGTCATTTAAGCTCACACTAAGATCACGATACTTTATCACTTTCCACACTTCAACACACCACACCAACTCCTCCAACAATTGACTTTGCATATATACCATTCACAACTTGAAAAGTATCTTCAAGTTAGCTACAATGAAACATATGCACCTCAAATGTGAAAACACAAAATAGGTTGCCACCAACACCTCCATATTGGAAAGAGATGAAGGTGGACCATGCTAAGGGTTAACCAAGACCCAAATCTACACTAACATCTGACCACACTTCCATAAGCAATGAAGCACATTCACAATTAGCATTAACACACTGGGTTGGAAAAAATTGTATTAATGCCCTTAAGTAATTAAGTTCATGCTTCATCAAGTTTGAAAACAACATGTGGACCACATAGCAACACCAAACAACATTTTGGATTATTCCAACATCAACATAATATCCAACATCACTATCGCAACCACATAAAATTGAATAACACAACCATGATGTATAACTAGCCAAACTATCACCAATAACAACTCATGAATGCAACCTTATGGAGAATCTAAACACAAACCACTCTAAGAGAAGATAGATATAGAAAATATTAGAATTTTCTCAAATTTGAAAGACAATAAACTTCAACATAGAGAAATGCAAAGCAATATCATTTCTCCTAGAAAGCCTACTTCGGAATCCACACATTGATGAACAAAACTTCTACTACCTCATGATCGAGAACCTGAAAAATCTTGATATAACATCTTCGAACACCTCTAATCAACATATCCAAAGCACACAAGAATAACTTCAATACTAAAGAAATGTGGAGAAAGACATAGAACACCACTTAGACACATTGTATCCTTCTTCTATTCATTTTTTCTCAAAAGCACTTGGAAACCAAGTGAACATACTACAATTGCAGCACCACCCTACAAGACATCAAGGATAGCTCTAATGATGGAAACACTAAATTTCCTTCTTATCAAGACTACACCAAGCATTGACATCAATATGACATCAAACCATAACAACATAGTGCAACATTTTTCACCAATATCTACATATAAGGGGTTGACATCAATGACAACACCAACAATCTCCAACAACTCCAAGTTTCAAATAGGGTGAAGTAGGAAATGGAATAAATAAGTATAAATTTATATATGCAAGACTTTAGAAAATGGATTAGGAGTTATGAAAGTGGGTAAATAATTAAGTAAATTATTATAATTTATTTAATTAATAGACAAATAGATAAGTGATGGTGATGTTAGAATAGTGTTTATTTTTAGGTGTGTATATATAGCATAATATTTAAGAGTCCTTGGAAATAATTTACCTAAGAGGTTATCCTCATTAAGAAAACATATGCATTTTTTGTTGAAAATAACCTCAATTGTATGTTAAGTGTGGGAGTAAATGGTGACTCCCCAACACCCCCAAGAACAGTTGTGACCAAAACCACTTCCACAAGAGAGAATTGATCTGCCAGTACGATATTTGTAGTGAAAATATTAGAAGTTAAACAAAATAAAAAAATTCACCTTCCATGAGGAAATTAAATTTGTTTTGACTTGACATAAAGTACACAGTCTGACGACTACTATAGGATTGCACAGGCCCTTTGTCAAATGCAGCATGCCATGGGTATGGCTTCATCCATGCCTTTTGGAGGCTGGATAGCCAATGCCCTTAGAGGATAGGTAGGTGCAAAAAATAGGTTTAATATGATATGGTCGACTTTTAAACTTTATAAAGTCTCACTACAAAAGAAATTGACCCATATAAATGGTCGGCCTTTTTAGACTTGAATAAAGTTTTTAATAATTTGCATGTCCACTTTGAAGGAAATGTGGTCAGCCTTTACACAAAAATAAACCAAGGTTTTTAACATATAAAATGAGAATTTTTTTAAACAAAACCATATAAATATGAAACCAACCGCCTACGTACCATGTGATGGGCTGATAAGACAATAGTAAATTCCTTTGTACCGGGTGTATGGTTGTGCCCAAATGTGATGCAGAGAGGACAGGGTGATCCAAAGAGTACCTGTGACTTTGGGAAGGCAGTACCCGGCAAAAAAGAAGATGTGACCCATTAGTACATCCAACAATCCTTAGCAGGAGTGCAGATAATGGTATGACATCTGATGACAATTTGACTATGGATAGTACTGACTACATGATGAATGAATGAATGAATGAATGATTTTACAAACATCCACGAGACCATCAGCCTATGGGACCCGGAGTTTGATCTTTAACCGTTCTCAGTTTTCTTTCCAAGTCAGCTCTCCTATTATGAGTCTTGATCAGGAAGCTGGCTATCTTGAAAAGCCTATCTTCTATAAAGAGCTCATTTAGATTGACCACCTTCAAGTTGCCCTCATATTGGATATGAATTTCTTCATAGGTTGCACACTCAGAGATAAAGTGCCATTCGATCTCAACCACCCCCTTGCTGTAGAAAATACAAGTTCTTTGCTCCCACACTTCCTTGGGAACAGTCCACCTACCCGTTTCACATCTAAGATGATGAGACCCAGTCCTTAACTGCGCAACGAGAAGCCTATCCTTACCTTTAATTGGGACCCTTAGGTAGTCTTTTTCATCATGCTCCCACGTGGGGTTGAATTCTTTGATATAATGTGCCTTTTTGTGACCAAGCTGCCCAGCCCACGTAGCAACTCTAAACTTCTCGAACACAAAAAATTTTATCTCCTCATTAGTGTTAGGACATTCATGCAACTTAATGTCCCACTTTCTCAACCAATTGTTATTTTTTTTCATCCAAGTCTTCTTCCTATGATTTAGCTCCTTTTCAACAACCAATTTCGGCCAGCATTGCATATCCATGTTTTCAACTTTTTTTAAATAACTTAATAATCGGATTACAGCCGAAGCCTCCATCGAAAACATCCCAACTTCAACCAAAAGAATCTCGTAGGGAACTGAAGACTTGACTTTGATACTAGTGGTGATTAAGTGTTTTTGAATTCTTTCCACCTGCCTCCACTTGTGGCTTGACATGCTACTTCCCCAAACTTCACAACCATAAAGGACCACCAGTATAACCAACAAACCAAAAAGGGTTTTCTTGGTCTTCCAATCCCATAACTCTGCTATCCTACACCTGTTCTGCATCAAGTAAGAATCTCTCCAACCTCCTTGAATCCTTTTAGTTCTACACGTATCCCAACTAAGCCTATTGTGAAAATCAATACCCAAGTAATTGTATTCTTCTACCACCTCTAAAGGGCTCCCCTCAAAAATAAAATCAACATGTTGTTTCTTCCTTTTCAGAGAGAAAACCATAACTTTAGTTTTACCAATGTTCACTTGCATCCCAACCTCTTGACAAAAGAGCTCAAGAGCCTTTAAATTCTCTCTTAGACCAAGGGCAGATTTGGCAATTAGAATAAGGTCATCCACATATAAAAGTAATTTCACCACATAACCAGCAAATTGAATGCCCTCCCCAACATTTTTGTTTAACCAATCTTCAAGCTTATCAATATACAACCCAAACAAGGTGGGAGACAAGGGGCATCCCTGTTTGACCCCAATATCACTACCAAAGCACTTAGACATACCATCTTTGGTTCTAATTTTAGCTCTAACCCTCTCATACAGCCTATGGACCACCGCTCTGAATTCATTGGAAATCCTAAGTTCCTCCATTCTATCCCAAAGTTTGTCCCTAGGAACAGTGTCAAAGGATTTTTTGAAGTCCACGAAGCAGCAAAAGGCTTATTCCCCTTGAATGTCCCACACTTTTTCAATGAAGTGCCTAAGCGTGATGCAATGATCTATAGTAGAGTGTCTTGGCCTGAAGCCTGCTTGACCTTTAGCCCTTTTACCTTCTTGTTCAGCCCAACTACTGATCCTGCGTTCCAACATGCTCCCAAAAGTTTTCCAAAGAGAGGGTTGACCATAATAGTATGGTAGTTGGAGGGATTATTGATGTCCCCACTTTTTTGTAAAGGAATGACCACACTAGTTGTCCATTCAGCCAAAAAGCCCCTTTGTGTGATGTTATTAAAATGATATTTGATGAGAGGAGTAAGGAGCTCAATGCCCCACTTTAAGAATTCAACCTGCAGCCCATCAATGTCTTGAGCTTTGCCACTTGCAAGATTTTTTATACCTTGTTTGATTTCTTCTTTCGAGAAGATCTCACTTGGAGCACTAATAAGAGGAGGCTTTCTTTTCTCAAACGACCGCTCATAGAGGAGCCTCGCATAATCTAACCACTGCCCCTTTGTGATATTACTTTCTATTTGTTTTTTCTTTTGTTGCAGCTCTCTCCAAAAGCCTTTGGGGTTGTGTTTACTCAAAGAGATTAGCTTTGTCCTTCTAGAAATCAGATATTTTTCTTTTTTAGCTTTTACTAACTTCTCGTACTTAACCTTGTTTTCTTTGATAAACACATTCTTTTTGGCCAATCTCTTTGCAACCTTGCACTCTTCATCGAACCAAGCATTAGCCGGAAACGTGTTTGAAGTCTCCTTCCTAGGACGAGATCTCTTGCAACTCTCCAATGCCTTGAGAATTAGAGGAATCATCCTATTGCTACCAATGGAGTCATTTTTTAAATTGTTTTATTTGCATGTTATCTCATTTTTTTCCACTTGAAGGTGGTGCTCGAATGTAGCAACAAAGAGCCCCTAATTTTCTTGATTCACCAAGATTTTACCCTGAGAATAGACCTCCCGCTATGCATGATGTTGGAGTTCCTCATGTTGGCTGCTAGCATGTATGCTAAACTTAGCAAAAAGAGGCATATGGTTAGAATTTAAACCAATAGGACAACACCTAATCTTGAACCCCAACAGTCTAGAAATAGAGTTCTGAGAGAAAATCACATAGCCCACCACACTTTTCCCATTGTAGGTTTTACAAGTTATACCACCTAATCCTGGCCAAGTTTTCATTCCATTATAGATAACCATGCCATACATGCTGCAAAGACCAAGCAATTCCACTCCAAAGTGTGACACACTGCCATTATCATCTTGTGAGGCCCTTTCTCAAGGTTGAACCCCATCTTCCTCAAGCCAAAGAGGATTTTTGTCTCCCACATCATTGTTACCCAACTATATAGACTGGTTATTTGCAGTCCTGGCATTAAAATCCCCCAATAACACTATTTCTCCAGAGGTACTAAAAACATAAATGTCTTTTTTTAGAGCTGCAAAAGGATATTAACTATCCAGTCTTCTCCTTTTGTATATCTTTGAGTTTTTAAGAGAAAAATAGCAAGCAGCCAACCAAATTGCACCCCCATTTTCAGAAATTTTCAGCCAAATGACAATGGAAAGGACCGCTGGCAAGTCATGGAAGCCCCGAGGAAAATGTTCATCGAATGAAAATAGAATGTCACAGTGGAAAATAAACTTTACCCAACACAATATAATTTTTGCCCAATTTTTTTTTTTTGTTTTGCAAATATTTTCACGATGAAATAATAAAAACGCATAAAATATTTTTTCAATAATTTTTCCCTACTAATAAAATATTTCAACCTTGGGGTCGTACGGCCTGTCTAGGGAAAAAATTGCCTCAGAAACAAATTTTATTGAAAATGGACGAACTAGTAGTCAAAATTCTTCTATGAGGCCTTCTGAGCGCAATGGTGATGTTGGGCCCAAAGTGCTCCAAAAAAATAGTGACATCCTCGATCAGCTTCTTTTCACACTTTTCCAAATCCTTCATAGATCTAACAAAACATAACCAAATTTGACAAAACAAAAGGAAAACCTGACTTTCTTCAATGCCCTGGATTCAACCGTGAGGTCCTTGAAACCCTAATCTACACCCAACAATAATATTCAAGCCAACACAATACCTTGGGAAGGAATCCAGAACATTTGGAGTGCTCTGATACCATGTGGGAGGAAATGGTGACTCTCCAACACCCCCAAGAATAGTTGTGACCAAAACCACTTCCACAAGAGATAGAATGGCAATAAAGCTTTCTTCACAATGCAAGATTGAATTAATGGTTGAATTTGATTCAATTGATTGAATGCAAATGTACATGATATGCCTTGCTTATAAATGCAAGGTTGAGAGATAGGATTAGACAAGATCATGACAAGTGTTGTAATCCTATAACATGAAACAACTAACTACCTAGGAATCATGCAATATAGCTAGATAATATAAGTTCTAGAAAATCCAATTAAGACTTCTAGAAAGAATATTTTATTCTAAGTAAACTTAATCATGTGAATATGTCCCCTAATTACCTAGTGAATGAATTAGCTAGGTACAAGACATTTATTCACACCAACATTAAGCTCACCTTTTCCATCATTATTTTGAAATATGAGGTGGTAAGAATACCATAAGTAATGGATTACAACAATATCACAATCCAATGGTTTATGTCTAGCATCTTTTAATTCCTCATTTTCTTTCCCATTAAGTTTTCCATCCACTCTTTTTTCTACTTGATCTATCTTATGAATGAATGCATCTTGGATAGAATATTGAAGACGATCAAGGCATGATTGAAAGTCACTATGTTTAGAAGAGTGGGTGCAAGAATTTTGAAGGATACAAGAGGTATTAGGGAAGAGAAGAGGCATAGAAGAAGAAAGATAGTTGATTGAATGCATGGATGTGGATGGAGAAACAAAATGAGGGATAAATGGTGGGATGTGATAGTAGATATAAGGATGGTGTGACTAAATGGGGGGGTGGATGGGATAGGTGTGGAGGTATAATACATCATATGATATGTGAGTATCTCAAGAGGGATAAATTTAGTAGGAAGAACATATTGAGAAGGTAAGGAGAAGGGATAAACACTATTTGGTGGAGCACTAGTAGTATTATAATAAATATGAGTAGTGGTGGAGGGAAAGATAGTAGAGGATGGATGAATTGTATAAGTTTTAAATTAGTTAGTTGAAATAATCATAGTATATGAAGAAATATTGGCATTAATTTCTTACAAAATCTCCAGTTCATATTACTTTTTGAGAACCATACTATGAATAATACTAGATCATTTTGTAGGATTTATAGTATTATCCAAATTAAGAAGCTCATTACAAAAATGTTGGTTGAGAAATTCAACATCATGGTCCTTATCTTATTTTTATCTCATTTCTTCTCAAGATAAGTATCAAAATATATATCATTCTTATTGGATTGGTTGGCCATGGTGGGGTTTCAATGAGAACTCCTTGACAATAGAAGAATGTGATCAAAATTAGTTCATGACATAAGAAAACAACAAAAATCATAAAAGCTTAAAAATAAATTTTAAATTTATATATATATATATATATATATATATATATATATATATATATATATATTAGATTTAAAAATGAAACCCCAATGGGGTAGCCAAGGGTTGTGAGCTTGGTAAATTTTATATCACAAAAAAAGAGCATGTGTACAAAATGGGGAACCAAAAAGGCAACAACTACTTTTTGGTTCATGGAAATAAAAAATGGGCATCTTATAATATTCTCGCATAAGTATCACAATAGATATCATTATTATTGGATTGGTTAGCCATGTTGGGGTTTCAATGAGCACTTCTTGACAATGAAAGAATATGACCACAAGTAATTCATGACATAAGAAAACAATAAAAAAATAAACCTTAATAATATGATAGCCAAGGGTGGTGAGGTAGGTAAAGGTTATATCACAAAAAAGGGTGTGTCCACAAAATGGAGGACCACAAAGTGACCACAAACACTTTTTGGTCCATAGAAACAAAAAAAAAAAAAAAATGTTTTATAACATGCTCACATAAGTATCAAAATAGACATAATTCTTATTGGATTGGTTGGACATGTTGGGGCTCCAATGAGCACTCCTTTCCAATGGAAGAATATGATACAAGTAGTTCATGGCATAAGAAATTAATAAATAGATGAATATTAATAATAAAATTTATAATTTATAAATGAAAACATATTAGTCATATATTAGATCTAGAAATGAAACCCTAATGGGATAGCCATGGGTGGTGATCTAGGTTAAGGTAATATCACAAAAAAGGATATGCACACCGAAATGAGGTACCAAAGAGTGGACACAACCAAATTTTGGCCATAAACACTTTTTGGTCAATGGAAACAAAATAATGAGCATATTCATTGAAAAAATATATTAGAGAAATTAGGGCCTTTCACACAAAAAACTCTATCAAGTCAGTTATTTTCTTACACCAAGGTCTTATCCTATGCCTTTATCACTTCAACATTTTTCTTTTCCTTATTAAGACTATTAATATTTTTCTTGTGGATATTCCTCAATTTGGACCCCTTACTAAGAAAGGTAAAAAAAACCCCTCACTTTCATTGGCCCTCATCCCAACTTCCTTGCATGGGTTACAAACTATTGGTAGAAGGCCCCACTGAAGCGAAAACCACTTTACCTATGCAAGATAGTTTCCCCCAACTGTTAACCCTAATTTGAAAATTAATTCTTAAGAAGATGTGGTGGTTGGGCTTTAATCTCTTAAAATTTCCTCCCCTGATAAACAAGAACCCAACAAGGGGTCAGTGAAGAGAAGGCTCGAAGGAGAGTCAACCAAAAAGAAAGATAAAAATTCTAAAGTCTAATATTTTTGTTGAGGAAAATGTTTTAGAGGGGCCAATCCAATTTCCTGGCATGACCCTCTATACTTCATTTGAGAAGAAATCCCAAATTATGAACTAGAAGGACATGGAGAAATTCAAGAAATGGGGCACCGAAGATACAACCCTATGAAGATCAACAAGATTTCCTATAGTCTAGAAGCCTAACATGAAAGATATTGAAATATCCAATGACTCCTGATAGGAAGAGGATATCTCTATTGATGAGGTAATTTTTTCTCAAAGCTCCAGTGATCCTTCTCCTTCATGATTTGAAGGTAACAACCTATTCAAAGAGATGGGTTCTCTTGATTCTAAACTTGAGACCAAGGATGTTCCTAAGACCCCCATATAAAAATTGAGGAATTCCCTAAAGCCCTCATCTACATTGTGAATGAGGAACCTCCTAATGTCCCTCGCACAAAATAACATAATTTTGAGTATTATTTACGAACTTTGTTGGAGTTGGAGAAGTTGAAATATGCTAGAAGTTTGAGAAGATTGTCATTGATATTTATATTGAGAACATGAGCATGAGAATATGATGTTGACATTGATGTCAACATTGTGGTTTGATGTGAATATTTATGGTAATTATATATGCAGATGCATTTTTTTTGCTCCAGTGTAGAACATATGAGTTGGTTATATGGCTAAATGTTAGAACACATTTTTTTATTATACAATGCATCTAGTTTTTGGTATGCATTGATCTTCCTTGAAGTATTTTTTCTATGATTCTAAGGAAATTTTGTTGGATTTCAAAGGATTATAAATCCAAAGTTTCATTTTATTTTCTTTGGTGTCAAAGTTATGATTGACAATATATCGGGTTTGTAATGCCCCGCCATGGAACCCAAAGAACAACACAAAGTGTAATAAAATATCCAAACATTTTTTTTTTGTAAAAGAAATTTGATTACAACAAGAGTACAAAGAAACATATACACATGTGTTCTCACGTTTCCATGACACGCTACTTAAAAATTCACAAGTAAAACATCACATCACTAATCCAAAAGATATAAAGCATAAGGATAAAGACATATCATATAAATAACAAATGATCAAATCACATAACCATAATGTAGTCAAGTTACATGTCTAAGTTACATCAAGTGAGATTGTGAAAAATTTTGATGCATCGTCATAACATTACAATAAGTTCACTCATACATATCAATAACGTATATAATATAGATGAAGATCATTACACATCTATCTATCCCGTTCATGAGCATGCTCAACATCCAACTTCACAATCCATGTAGAATCAAGAACCTATCACAAGTACAATATTATCCAAGCACAATAACCCCTGTATGGGGACCCAATGGAGGATATAGCATGTTCCTCCCAACCACATGGTACCTGAAGGTCCACCCCCCGTGCTAGGAGATAATATTAGGTCCACAAAGATTAAAAAACATGAAGACAGAACGTAACATCACATGGCTTGACATACACATTACAACATAACAATATCTAAATCACATAATTACAACACAAAGCTCCTAGAGGCAACAACATAAATAAGGGTAACTCTACACAAGATACCACATAACATGCATTAGGAAAAGAGTGTCATCACATAGTTTATTATAGGTTACCCTGGTGAATCTTCCTAGATTACTAGCCCTCATACTGACTTACCCTAGAAATCTCTATCGATTTCTGGCCCCTAAACAAACTCATGTGGAACCGAACTACCTTTCAAGAAAATAGGGTAAAAGATCATGCCATTCTAGGCCTTCTCAACCTACCCTATAATGGCCCACTGTGCGAACCCAAAGGACAACTCCAACTGACAAATTACTGCAATTTCTTTTTTGAAAGCGAAACATTGCATAAGATAAATATGTACATAAATTGCATGTGAAAAGTAATTATGCATTTACAAAACCATCTACATCCTCTGGGGTGCACGGAAAACATTACTAAATGTAAAACCCTTACCAAAACAATAGCAAATGAATTCCAAGATTACATGAAAATAACATACAACCATCCATGATCAAAAAAGATGAAAAGATATACATCATTCATTACATTTCAATTCATAGTTCAAAATTATAATTGTGGAACATATTTCCACAGGTACAACACATCATGGACACAATAATACATTACATAATGCTTCCCTTATAGCGACGGGAAGAGTACATCAAGTAGAAGAATAATACATCAATGAATAATAAGGTACAAAGCATAGAGCAGTCTTCAACCAAGTAGAAACTATGCTAGGAGATGACAAGAAAGGACCCACATCCAAACAAAGGTCAAGCAGACAAGGCTAACACAAAACCATCATAAAAAAACCTCAGACAAATACAAACAACACTCCCAGAGGAAACCAAACAAGGGAAATAAATGGGTACTATAGGAGAGTTTCATCACATGGCCTTACATGGATTATCTTGACAAATTATCACAAGGTGTCACCTCCATCTATGGTTAACTTGACTGCCTATCTCAAGGAACTGCTCCATAGGGTGATGCATGTGGAACCACTTACCTTCTATGAGGATGAGGCAGTGATCTTACCAACCAAGTCTTCTCATCCCATCCTTAGTCTGTGAAAGCACTAATAGTATGGGTGAGGCACATAATTAATCTTGTTTAGTGTTTAATTACCCAAACCCACTAGTTCATTAATTAAATTATCACTTGTTAAGGAAACTCTTCCATGGGTTACCCTGACAACCACTTTTTGTGCCAGCCCCCATGAAGAACCACTCTCCCTACACACACCCAAACCAAAATCACACAAGGGATGTACCTCATCACACATAAAAATCAAGGTGTACATAACACATAACATGTGAGGAAAGAACCATATCATAAACCCATTCCATATCACAAAAACAAGAACAAAGGAGGTACCACCCACCACATAAACTTAATAAATCAACTAATGTACTAAAATCATGAGAATCAAGTATGTATGTGAGGCATGAACCTTCTCACCGAAAAGACACACCATAATTTAATGCCATGGTACAAGGTAATACCCACAAGAACTCAAAATCAGAAATAAGATCAATGAATCACAAAGGTCCAACCATGGAAAATCAACATAAATCAAGTTTTGCCATTGCCTCTAGAAGCCTAAAACACCAAATATCCACAAACTCCTACTTAAGGTAATTCAAACTATTTGGGTCCCCAACCATCTCAAAATATGACTACAAGAAAGTCATCACACAAAGTCTTCTTATTTCCAAAATTAGCACAAGATAAAGACTCACATCAGGGCCAACAAAATGACTATAGGAAATCCATAATCACACAACAATGAGAGTAGGGTAAGTGTGGCAACAACATGATGAGATCATCAAACTCACTCAAAGCTAACAAAATCAACTCATTACAAAATTAATTGCAAAGAACAAAATCTTCTCAATAACCTCTTTGGAGACAAATGACTCCTTTCATAAAAGGTAATAATCAAAATAAAATATAAATCAAGATCCACCATAATAACTAAAATCAAACATAAAGTTTCCAAACATTGAAACAATACCCAATCAACAACAAGATTTTTAGTTCAAGCAAGCCTTACATAATCAATTCAATACAAAATCAATCACAAGTAAATCAGCCAATAGGACATCCAAGGGAGACCTCAATTTTCTCCACACACGATTCCATAACAAGCTAATAATATGACTAATAAACAACTTCAACAAAACCAATAAGCATCAACAAGAAATACATACAATGGTGACATTATTTTTTATATTTACTAAAATTCCTTATTTATCCAAACAATACACCATAACTATGGAAAACCTTCACATCTCATATACTGATACAAATAAATTTAACAATTGAGGACACTCAAATATCCCAACATGAAAACAAATCCAACCACTTAGAAGAATATACAAACAATAAATCATCCAAAACTATTGTCATACTCGTATGCTTCATTTGATACATATTAACTAATGTTTCTAATACAAGACAATTGATACTATTTGTGAACCCCAATCCTATACCTACAAGAATGCAAGAAACAAACGCAATGTTAGATCAAATGCAAGTAAGAATCAAGACTCCCCATGAAATTCATCTACAATGCTAAAACTAGGAAAGAAAATGAAGAACAAAGCAAAAAAAGTGATTGAAATCCTATTTTAACATGCAAACACTCAATCCCATGGGGGAGTTGGTGCCAATTTGATGCGGAAATTGGCCCTTTCCCAACTCCCATGCAAGCTTGATGAAGATTTGTGGATGATTGAAGCTCCTTGATGAAATTTTGGCATAACCTTGCTATGAAACCATAAAAATGATGAACACTTCATATGAAATGGATAAAATTAGCTCTCAATGTGTAAAGAGTAACTTTTCTTCAACTTGTTGATCCTCAATTCAATGGAGTTCTTAATTTATAGGAATGAAGGAAAGGAGATTTGAAGAAATGGATGAATGTGGGATCAATTGTCAATCAATGACATGATGCCACTTGTCAAGTTGTGGAAGGATGAAGGTTGAGCACATTTTGGTTAATATGCATGTTTGAATTTGAATTTGTTGTTTATGAAGAAGGGTTGTAAGAGGCAGTCAATTCCCCATGGCTCAAGAAAAGGACTTGTAAGAGGCATTAAATGCTTCTTGGAGGACAAGTCTATATTTGGAGGGATAATTCAAATTTGGGGAATATTCCCTTTTGATCCCCTTTTGAGGGAAAATAGACTTAATTATAAATCAATTAAATTGATTTATTGGTGCAAGTTGCATAATCTAGAGGATTGAGGTGGTTAGGATTAAATTAATTAGGATTTGATTAATTTAATGAGGGATTAGATGATGTGACAATTTGATTTATATTTTTGGGTTGATTTAAATCAAAATTCAGAGGAATGTGATTTAGAATTAATTAAATAAAAAATTTATTTAATTAAAGAGGATTGATGATGTTAGATTAAATTAAATAAGGATTGATTTAATTTAATAGATAGACTTTAGGGATTTAATCAAATAAACTAGATTATTTAATTAAATAGAGACAAAGAGGGTTAATTAAACAAAATTGATTTATTTAATTAACTGGAGATAATGACTTAATTAGATAAACTGATATATTCAATTAAGGGATGAATAGGTGATGACCAGATAAGAAGGTGATTCAAGATGAAATGATGTTAGTAAATTGGGATCAAGTGTGTTGGTAAATTTTCCATGTCTACATTTTTCCCTTCTTTGAAGCAAAGTACTCGTTGTGTTGGTTCAAAGAATAAACTACCTCAATCAAAAATTTAAAATTTTATGATTTTTTCAAATGCCCCAGTGTTTCCCTAGCGAGCAAATTATGCTAGTATACTACCCCCTCAAGAGATCGGATGAAAAATTTAGATTTTTGGGGGATCTCTCAAAAATAGACAAGTTGCCCGAAGAGTCTCGAAAGGCTCCAAGATGCCAAAAATGTGTAAAAAACACAAAAAATAATGCGAAACGACCCTCAGTTGGGAGAAAATAGACTCAAGAATCCTAGACCCTAGTTTGATGGCTAAATAGGGTCAAAATACCCTAATTTTTAGGCTTAAACAGGCCTCGAGGGGCCACTTCCAATTCATTTGCACACATAGCCATTTGAGATTCTACACTTTTGAGCTCTAATCCCTTCGAGAGATGGCACAACAACAGCTTCCTCGACACATTTTGGATTGAGTACACACATACCAAAGGCTGCCTGGTGCTGGACCATAGGTGAGTCAACCTAACTTGACTTCATTTTTTAATTTACGTGCATAATTAATAGCCTAGGAGTTTAGTTTTATACCAGTGGTCCAATATAGCGCCACTGAAAAGTTTTTTTTGGCACCGCACAACCTCAAACTGTGCCGCAGGAACAAATAGCGATGCCAAGACACAATTTGGAGTTTGGGTTCAAACTCCAAACTTGACCGCAATTGAGAAATGTGTCATCATAGGCTAGTTTGAAATTTAGGTTTTAGGCTTTAATTGAGTCATGCCTCAAACTACATCGCAGCGGTAGAGTTTTGGAATTTGATGGTCCTAGCGGCATAGTTTGAAACTTTCAAACTGTGTCGCACATGCAAACAATGATGCAATTGTCATTTTAGGCATGCCGAGGTAAATCAAGATGACGATTTTTCACAAAACTTGACGCGGTGACTTTCCTAATGTAGGAGGAGACATAGATTTTGCATTCACATGACCACAGGTCCTCGATACTTGGAGATTGGTCGAGATGCATGAGCAACTATAGGAGCACTTGGGGGCGATTGGCCTCTGCTACATTGTGTATGCACCGCCCATGAGGACTCACTTAGGCATGATGACAATGCTTGTCGAGCGATGGCACAACAAGACATCCTCATTTCACCTTCCTACAAGTGAGGCCACAATCACACTAGAGGACATGTGACATATTCTTAGACTACCTATCCATGGAGAACATGTCATGTATGATGTTGATAAGGGATTTGAGGCATGTTTTGATGTCATGAGACTAGATGAGAATATTTTCTCAGAGGGTCAAATTGAGCTGGAGTGATATAGGCTCACTTTGTCACCTTTTTTATTAGTCATTGTAGCGATCATTTCAGGTCTTGTTGCACCAGATCGATGGGGCCAATACTTCAGTCCTGGATGGGGCTTACTTGGGAGTATATGGTTCGGAAGATTTTTCTTTGCATGGGGCTCGTATTGTTGGCCTCCTTGTACCAATATTTGCATGATTTTGTTTATGGCGACGATAGAGCCATCAGTGCAGGAGTTACTCTCCTCCATATCTAAGCCTAGGAGCATATTGTAGTGCTCTTTTCGAGAGTAGTTGCAGTAGATATGGAGCTAGATGATCCATTCATCTAGAGATACAAAGGTGGAATTGCATTTACATACACTGGTCAGTACAGGATCCCTCACTAGAGGAGGTTGATTGATGAGATGAGATCCTTCACATGGCAACCATACCTTGGGATGCCCACCTAGTATGATGATGTATAACAATTGTTCTCCACCCATCAGGATAGACTAATGCAGAGTAGGGAGCATGCTCTTGTAGAGAGATACCTTTCTGGTCGCATACATAGACAGTTTAGGGAGCCCCAAGATAGGCTTTATGACCAATACGTTGCAATATTTACACGTACTACAAGGGAGCCAATCTGGGGTCATTACATTTTGACACAGGAGGCCATTGATTCCTTCAATCAGCTGGTGGCCAAGCCATGGCCATATGATTAGGTTCAGGCTGATCTAGGGACTACGTAGGCATATAGGGATTGGTTTTTTCCACCTCTCAAAATAATAGTGCCAGGTACACCATCGACACGATGCAGGGCCAAAGGAAAAGGAGCTTGGGGCTGATGGGGAGGTCATGGAGGCTAGGATGACAAAGATGGGGATGGAGAGAGAGGACCCCCTCTAGATGGTCACCAACAGCCGCTTGATGGGGGCAGAGGACATGATGACTAGTAGCAACTACTTTATGGTAATAGGGGCCAACAAGATCAGCCACATCTGGATGCCCCGAGATAGGACCAAGATTAGGATGGGCACGATGGAAAACCTCCTCAAAGAGACTAGGGACCTCCCCTACCACTTTATTAGAGAGACACCTAGATCCAACAGCTACAAGTATAGGTTGCAAGATTACATGGATAGGTTGTTGCCTTGACAATAGAGAGGGACCAGCTAAGACAAGAGAGAGATCAGGCTATCCAATAGAGGTTGGCCACTGAGTTATAGGTGGCATAGGAGATGGGTAGGCGGCAACAACTTGAGAGCATGGTTGCATCTTCCTCGAGGAGCAGTGTATCTATGCGAGCCTATAGAGATGCCATCTGAGAGGTGGAGTACTACCGTTTTCATTACCATCAGATCATGCCTTGCAGATCCTGAGTCCCATATTTTTCCCAGAAGACTAGATATCGACCGCCAGAGGACCATGGGGAGAGACCTCCTGGTGAGGGGAGCAACCAACATGGCTAGCTCATTTTTTATTGTAGAGACATTTATTCTTTTTGTGCTTCATGGGCTCATTTTTTATAACCCCATGGGATATTGTACTCTATATACCTGATACATACTTGATTAGATTTGTACCATGACATTGTACATACATTTTTTTATGATATATGATATAAGATGATTCGATGTGATATCATGATGTGTCCTATCCTATTTATGTGATGAATGGATTATATCTTCTGTGATGCCTATATGTGATGCTATGTGATGTTACGACATGATGCAGTGTTTCATGGATGCCTTTCTTTTTTAGTATCTTTCCTTATGTATTTATGATGATAATATGATATGAATATTATGATATGCAGATGTTTAATGGATAATGACGTGTATGAAATGGATTCTTTTTCTTTTATCTTTTCTATGCATGATATGGTGATGCATTTATGATGATGATGTGCATGATGCGATGATGTAGTTTATGATGTCTATATTATTGATGTATTTTAATGGTAATGATGCTTATGTATATAACATGATGATGATGCAAATGAATGATATGTATACGATGCTATATGATTTTGGATGAAAATGTTATGATGTAATGTGTGATGATGCAATGGATTTTTATATGATATTCCTATGATTTTATTTATGTGATGTTAGCTATTTATGATGTTTATATATGTATAATGGTAATAAATGAAATGATGCTTATATATGAAATGGCACTTATGATGAACACAAAATGATGACCTAATGTATATGTGATGATGATGTAATGAATGCTTTTATGGGTGCATATGGTAATGTATATGCAAGATGGATTATAATGTAATGATACCTATTATGCTATGAATGCAAAGTGTATGATCTATGGAATGCCTCAGATAACCTAGTTTATCCAATATGAGATGCAAAGTAAGATGATAAGATGGTTAGACTAATAGATCTATATTAATAATGGAATGCAACATATGATGAATCTATATGAAATAATGAGATAGTAATATGCAATGCATGAGATGATTATGGTGTTCTATATTTATGCAATGGATGAAATCATTGCAATGATCAATACCATGTAATGTATGTGAGATGATTATGATTTCCTATATGATAAGCTATGCATTGATGTAGTATGCTAACAGTTTATAGATGCAGGATGGATGCACTAGTGATGATTTGTGATTAACTGTCATGGTATCATGTTAGCATGAAAAGAATATAGAAGAAATCAAGAGACTCCAACAAGTCAAGAGATGATAATGATGATGATGATTTGCTTACCGGGGAGTTGGGATTTTAAAAGGGCCAATTACCTTATGTTTGATAACACACGTAGGTGAGATGCATCAAGGTATAAGGAACCAGGATGACGTTGCACCTAGTGTGATGGACTTTGACTTGACAATCAGATAGGAATATTCCTATTCACACCTAACACATGGAGCCTTATTTAGAATGTAGTTCAGATATTTTAGATATCTCAGACAAAAACATAGAAAGGAAAGCCTTCCTATGTGGTCAACAAAACACCTAAAATACCTTCCCTATACCCTAAACAAAGCACATATAACCAAGGTTATTTTATAATATTATCCAACAAGCACAGTTGATAAAAGATAATGATTGTTGCCCCATTCCTTTCTCTCAAAATCCTTTTGTTTTGGGCATCATTGAGAGGTCATTGGAATGAACACAATAAGATAAGTCAAAAGTGGAAGTAAACAAAACAAGCTAATGTTCTTCATACCGCTAACCAAACGTAAATGTGTTTTTAAGGATAAGAATTGAAATGATTGCCAATAGATAATGTCCATTGTAGGAAGGATACATCCTAAGACATGTTAGTGGATGTAATAGACTACTCCAATACAGGTAGGACAAACTAACCTTGAGATTGGGTCGAGTAGTACTAGGAGGGATCATGATGCAAACATAGATCAAGCTATGATGCGGATGCGGATGGAAAATGGATGAGGATATGGAATGTGATGGATGATATAATAATGGATGGATGATGCAAAAAAAGTCATAGAGATCTTGGTGGATTGAAAGTGCTTATTTACCCATGATGCCTATTTGCTAAGTTTTTACCGAGGTACTTGTCCAAAGCACCACCAAAGTGGTTTTCACTAAAAGATGATTTTTTTTCTTTACAACTTTTAATCCTTTTTTTTTTGGATTTTTAAATTATTTTGATTTTTTTTTGGGTTTTATACCTTAAAAGATTAGGGATAAAACTTTTTAAGATGGGAGTTGTTCATGGGTTCCTACAGAGGTTCCCCTTTGGGTGTTGGCAATTGATATGTCCCTGACTTGTAACTTGCTATGATAACAAATGGTCCCAACCAATTGGGTTCAAATTTTACTTTGATTTCTATATTTGGGACATTCTTCTTATTTTCTTTGAGGACAAGCTCTCCAAATTGGAATGTCTGACTCCTAATCTTCTTGTTATAACTTTTCTTGATTCGATTCTAGTAAACTTGGAGATGGTTTAAGGAACCCATGTGCCACTCGTCCAACAGTTATAGCTCATTTAGTCTTGATACTTGATATTCTTCTTTTGTGATGAGGTTTTGTAGTGATATCCTTAGGGATGGGAGCTCGATCTCAATGGGTAATATGGCTTATGATCTGTAGACCAGGGAGAATGGAGTGACACCCATGGTTGTGCAGATACTAGTTTGATAGGCCCAAAGGGAATGGTTGAATTGGAAGTGCCAATCACGACCAGCTTCATTGACCATTTTCTTAAGGATTTTTATCATGGTCTTATTGGTAGCCTCAACTTGGTCATTTCCTTGAGGGTAGTAAGGGTTAGAAAAGTGATGTTGGATTTTGAATTTTTAGCATAGGTCACAGACATCTTGATTTTTGAATGGTGTCCCATTATCTAAGATAATGGCTTGTGGGACACCATAACAACATATTAGATAGTTCATGATGAACTTTGATATCTCCTTTCCCATTATGTATGTCATTGGTATGGCTTCCACCCACTTTGTGAAATATTGGGTGGCGGTGATAATGAAATTGTGTCCATTAGATGAAGTGGGTGTGATTTTACCAACGAGATTGAGCCCCCACTGTGAGAAGGGCCATGGTCTGACAATCGGGTGGAACTCTTGACCTAGTGCATGGATGAGGTCCCCATGTTGCTGAAATTGTAGACACCTTTTAACATGATCATGTGCTTCTCTCTCCATGGTAGGCCAATAGTATCCCGTTGTCGATAGTTTCTTTATGAAGGTCATACCACTCGAGTGTGAGCCACAAATGTCATTATGCACCTCAGTTAAGGAAGTCAAAGCTTCCCCAACATTTAGGCATTGTAAGAGGGTCCCTTCAATGCTCCTATGGTAGAGGGTATATCCTAGGATGAAAAAATGGGATGATCATTTGACGAATGCTCTTTTTAGGCTTGAGGTTATATCGATTGGGAGGACTCCTATTCTTAAGTACTTGTAGATGTCATGGTACCAAGGATTACCGGGACCAACAATTTCACACATGAATTCAAACTCTGGTACCTCGAATTTGGGTACGAGAAGCTGCTCTACCAAGACTTCATGCTTTGGGACATTGCAAGTGATGTCCAATAGGGATCCAATTAGCACCATGGTGTCTTCCGCTCTATTTTTTTCTCTAGGTATCTACTCGAATGTGATCTCAATGAAGGACTCCTTAAGACTTTCCACTAATTTTTCGTATGGAGTCAGCTTATCATCCTTAGTCTGGTACTCATCATTCACTTGATTGATTGTAAGCTATGAATCCCTATAAACTTTGAAAGTCATGATATGCCATTGTACTACTATTCTAAGTCCTATGGTTAGAGCCTCATATTCTACAATATTGTTTGTGCAGGGAAATGCCAACTTGAAGGATCTTGGTATGCAGTCTCCCTGTGGGGTGATGAAAAATAATCCTACCCTCAATCCATGTTGTGTGTAGGAACCATCAAAGTAAAAATTCCAGTGGTCTGCTATACTCAAGTTAAAAATAGATTTATCAGGAAATTTGAATATTAGCAGGTTCTCTAAATGCATGGGTTCCTCTGCTAGCTGATCTATGATCACTTGTCCCTTGATGGCCTTCTTCTCTACATACTCAATTTCATATTCTAATAGGATCATGACCCATTTGGCCATCCTTCCTATGAGCATTGCTTTGGAAAGAAGATACTTGAGTGGATCGATATTGGCAATGAGTTTGATTTTATGTGCTAACATGTAGTGCCTGAACTTTTTTGAGGTAAACACCACTGCTAGACAAGATTTTTTGATGAAGGAATAATTTAACTCATGCCCTACCATGGTTCAGTTGATATAGTAGATGGCTCTTTATGTTCTATTTTCATCATGCTGAGTGAGGAGAGCACCAAGAGCTGCTGTTGTTGTTGATATGTAGAGGATTAGAGGCTTTTCTAGGATTGGTGGCATGAGTACTAGAGGTGTGAGAAAATATTCTTTGATCTTTTTGAAGGCATGATCACACTTGTCATCCCACTTGTATGCTACCCTCTTGTGGAGTAGGTGAGAATATGGAATTGAATTATCTACTAGCTGAGCTATGAACCGATGGATGGACTAGAGCCTTGTAGGCCTCTCAAATATTTCAATGTATTAGGTGTCTCCATCTTGATGATTGTCTTTACCTTAGCGAGATCTATTTCAATTCCTCTCATAGACACAATGTATCCCAACAGCTTCCCTGATTGTACGCCGAATATGCACTTCTTAGGATTAAGGAAAACCCCGTATTCCTCAAGTCTATCGAAGATGAAACTTAATGTTGCTATGTGGTCCCTTCTCTTTCTAGATTTTTCCAATATGTCATTGACATAATCCTCCATAGTCTTATGGATCATTTCAAGGAAGATTAAAGTCATGGCCCTTCAATATGTTGCTCCAGCATTCTTTAGGCCAAACGACATCATGTCCCAGCAATATGTCCCACATGGACAAGTAAAAGTCATATTGTGTTGGTCTTCTTTAGCTACATGATTTGGTTATAGCTAGAGAATCTATCCATTAATGAAAGAATCTCATGTTCTGCGGTCATATCTACAATCATATCAATGTTGGGGAGTGGGAAGTCATCTTTGGGACATTCCTTGTTCAAGTCTCTAAAGTCGGTACAAATATGGATGCCCCTAGTGAGCTTTGAGATAGGTACAATATTTAAGACCCATTATGGATAATCAATGGGTCGTACAAAACCTACATCCAAGAGCTTTTGTAACTCCATTTTAACCAATAAGGATATTTGGGGATGCATCTATCTAAGCTTTTGTCTCACTGACTGATCTTTCCTAATGAAGGGTACTTTGGGGAAGATTGAATCCTTCATGCTCTGGCACCTCAAAGAGGTTTTCACCATCAGATACATCCTTTATTTTTATTTTTTTTACGTTAGAGAGTGCCACAATGTGGTTTTCACTCAAGGACCTAGAGATTATTCTCAAGTTTTCACTTTTGTGACTAAAGGACTCAATCGTTTCCCCATATTAGGTGTGGGTGTTTAGCACAATATCAAATCTAGCTTTGTGATCTCCACATGGGACAGTATCTCATAGTCCCATGAATTCTGAGAGTGCCTCATCATTTTTTAAAATGTCTAGAATTGGTGGTCCTCGTTGGTTGTAATCAATAAGTTGAGGGTACACTAAGTTTATTTTTTGGGATGGGTGATCTAACTCAAAGGATACAGTATTGATCATGAATAAGGTGGTTTCTTTGAAAATCCTAGGCAAATCCTCATCATCACTACTACATATGTTAGTTATGTCAAAGGTAAAGTTATTTATGACTCGACCTGTGGATATGGGTAGTCGATGGACGGCTGTAGATTGTGGAGGGGGAGATACTGATAGCTGAGGGGTGGATGTTGATGGCTGAGAGGTGGATGTTGATGACAGGGGGGAGATTTGACTTTCTTTTTCGGGGCAGCTTTTCCAATTATGGTCACCCTCAGAGGGGTACATCCAAGGCCAAGATTTTTCAGCCACATCTCAGGCATGATAGGTACTAAAACACCATTATTATTTTGCCCAATTTTTGTGTTCTTGTTGTAGCCCATGGCAAGCATCATTTGTAAGCCTTTATTGTTATCATCCATAGGCAGGTTAGTTGTTGGTTTGTTGTCTTCTTCTCGATATAGAAGACTTGATATATCTTCTCCTTCCACTATTTCCTAGCCTAGATCCTCCAGCTTTTGAATCGAGAGGGGTCTACTTTATAGGTAGATGATAATCCTGCTAGCTGAGGTATCCCATGAGACCTAGGAGATTGAGGTAACTCTCCTATGACAAAGGAATTTTTATTCATCTTATAGTTTATGCATCCATCACCCTGGATAATGACCTTGATATCAGATATATTGGGGATGGTAGGTGTCTTTGTTGCTGTTGTCAAATAAAGTTGCACCCCTACTAAGCTATTAACTGTAGTAACCTATTGACACATGGGAACACTTTGAGGTTGTGGGTGACCAGGGAATGAAGTGGACCTCCAGATTATGGGCTGGTTCCCCTTAAGATAACTTGAGAATTTTAAAGAATGATAAGGAAAAGAGTAAGAAGGATATACTTGAAATTTGAAATCTATCACTAACAGGTGATACACCAAAGGTAAAAATATGACAATACTACTGAAACTCACAGAAAAATCTCAATAGAGCTAAACAATCTCACAACACAGAGATTTATGTTTATAAAAGTGAGTCTATGTAAGGTTCTGACTGTTCTAATGCTTAACACAAGGAAAACAAAGATGTTTTCACAGATATAAATGCAATAGAAAGAGATCACTAACATAAACCTACACTATAAAATAATATTCTTTGCATCTAGTATGGAAGGAATCTGATAAAATGAAGGATTTACACAGAATTTTATTGTGCAACTCACAACCAATACTAAACAACAAAGGAAATTGGTGAAGGAAATGATTTTCTATTGAAAGATAAGGAGTCTCTGTATTACAAACCTGTAGTATTCATAAAAAATGAGTTAAAAAGTCTAGATAATGCTTTCTTCGGCAGTCTCTTTTCTAAGAACTCATTACAAAGAATAAAAAATGCCATATATACAACAACCACAAAGTGTCAGCCCTTGCCTTAGGGTTTACAAAAATGAGTCGGTGCCTGAACACGTCGGCCCTAGAAAAAATTTTTGGAATGAAGTTAATGAGGCATTAAATGTGCATTCCCTGCTCATGTCAATGAAAGCTTGCTCCTAGGCATAGCCTTCAAATTTTTTACAATGTCCGCATTAACTCCAGCCCTCATGTCCACCCTCGAGACTTCATTAGAGCTGCTTTGAATGCTCTGCGGCATGGTCATTAATGTCAACCCACTTTTGCCAGCCGACATCCAACTGTTACTGTGACTTGCAGGCTCTTCCCCCTCGGCTTTCCTCCTGTACTAGATCCTTCTGCAAGTTGACCCCCCTCAAGAAGCAACATCAGATTTACCCTGTTAGATTCAAACGCCATTGCTTCACTGAGCCAATCCATGCCACACACATTCTGTCAATCTTTCTTTATAGGGGGAGTCAATCCGTCAAACTAGCCATGATCGTCTTTAGCTCCTTCTGATTGGTTGAATTTGTGCCACGTAGATTCCCAGATAGTCAAAGGTCGCTTCATCAGAATCACATGTTGGCGAGACACTAGCCGTGTCTCCCCGATGCGATTATTTCCTTCAGCAATTATTGGCATAGCAATCGCTATCAGCCAAAGGTCATGACGAGCTTCTATTGGTCATACCGATATTCCCCTCTACTATCAAATTCATCGCTATCGCCAAGACTTCTCAATCAACCAAACTTCTCAGCAAGCCCTTCAATGTTTCCCGAGCTCGAACCCTTCAGCAGAGTTGGAGTCGGGATGAGAACCGAACAGGGACCAAAGTGAGAACGGGGGAAAAACCAAAGAGTTGGTGGAACCGAAATTGGAACCAAATCCAGACTTGAAACTTTCCTGAAGTTTCAAGTTTGGATTTCATTTTGATCCCACCCACAGCAATAACAAGGCACAAAGGAAGATCAAAGAGGAGAAGAAATCCCTCGATCACCGGCCACGCAAAAAGCAGAGAAAAGAAGAATGGGCAGAGTCAGGGTCGAGACTGGAATAGAAACAAAAACTGGAACTTTAGAAAAGTTCCATTGCTCAGTTTTGGTCTGTGTCCCGGGTCCGCCAAAACAAAGGAAACATTCAAACAAAAAGGAAGGCAAGGTGGGATCAGAACCAAAACCGATCCCGAGCAAAACACAGTGGGGCGGGGGCAGAAACAAATCCGACACTAAAACTTTCATCAAGTTACAAGATCGGATTTTGTCCCGACCTCGACTCTGACATCATACAAAGATGATGAAAAAGGGACAAAAAAGGAAGAAAAATAAGGGGAGAAAACATGCCATGACCAAAGAACAAAGAACAAAGGCAAGACAATAAATAAGCCCGGCGGAACTGGGACCAAAACCTGGAACTTCATAAAAGTTCTAGAGTTTAGTCCAGTTCCGATTTCACCCCTGACAGAACAAAAAGAAAAGGGGCACAAATAAAACCAAACAGAGAAGGGGGAAAACAAGGCAAATACATAAGCTGAAGACCCTCAATAAAAACCAAACACTTGCACGTTGGGCTCAACCCTTATGGGAGCCTCATTAAAACCACGTGCCAAAATGAAAACATAATTTTCCCCCGCACCTGCACAAGAAGCAAACAAGTTAGAAAATATCTAACCTTGATGCAAATGTTCCTCCATTTGGTCTTTGAGAACACCTGAAAGCATGGATTGCCCTGCCCGATTGAGCCTGCAAGTGAAAATTGGGTAACGGTTGCATAAGTGGATGGAAATGTAGCTGAATCAATATATGGAGTGGTGGGACCTTCATCATTCTTTTTAACTTGAGGTATTTTGTATTATTTGGCTTCCAATATTTTGCAATAGGTGAAGGGCTTAGGGTCACCATGGACTGTGACCTCTTGGTTCTAATATGGGAACTTTACACATTGATGGAAGTTTGACACCACTACTTGCATCCCATGGATCCATGGATGACCCAAAAGAATGTTATAGGGTAGCTCAAGATCCAAGACTTGGCATGTTGTTTTCATAATAGTGGGCCATGTTTGAATAGGGAGTTGGATAGTGCCCTTAGATAGTCTCTCTTGATCATCATAAGCTCTTATCATGATACCCTTACCTTTCTCAATAACATCCTCTAAGAAACCTAGGTTCTTTATCAGCTTTAAGGAATAAATGTTTAGTCCCACACCTTCATCCACCAAGACTCTTTTAACTTTGTTTTTACAGAAAAAGACTTCAAGGTGGAGTGCATGATTGTGTGATAGTTGGTTGGGGAATTCCCAATTATAAAATGATAATAGGTTTGTTGTGGTGATATTTCCAACCATGGCTTGAAACCGTTTGGCATCAAGATCCACAAAGACTGTGGATGAAGCCAATGCTTCTTCTAGGATTTTTTTGTGGGCAGATGATATATTCAGTAACACCATGATGGAGATTTGAATAGGTGTTCTCTTTAATTGGTCAAGGACATTGTAGCCATTGGGTATGGATTTTTTATTAGAAATGGATGCCCTAGTTGGTTGGGATGGTCCAGCGATGGTGACTGTGCCACCGCATGTGGTGACTGTGCCACCGCATGTGGTGACTCCATAGATAGCTTTACCTTTAATGTTGATAATGGTGACCATCTCATCCATGGATGCAACAACATGAGCATACAAAAGGTTTATGTTGGCATATTTTTTTTTCCCATGGCTATTTCCTTGGTTGTGATCAGGCATCAGATTTGTGTATATCTTTATGTCCTAATTTCTAGCCAGTTTTTTGAAATTGATGACTTTTTCGTCAATGATGTATTGGACTAAATTCTTCAACCTCATGCAACTAGAGGTTGTATGCCCCTTGATTTTATGAAAATAACAAAGGTGATTTTCATTGTACCACGACTGTTTCACTTGGGGTTCTTGGTAATTCTCATAAGTGGGTACCTTGATGAGATTCTCTTTGATTAGTTTCTTCATAACTAATTCTATGGGTTCCCCAAGAGTAGTGTATTTTTGTTTGGAGGGGTATTTTCTTTGTGGTGGTAGTCCTCTTTAATTATTTAGGTTTTTGAGTTGGTTATTGGATGGTGGTTGTGTTACCACATTGGCTTGAGTGTTGTTGCAATTGTTATCTTGCGGTTGTTGGAAAGTTGGAATGTTTTTCTTTGGATCACTAATGATGACCTTGGCGTCAATGACACCATCATTAGTGAAATTTGTATTCCTCACCCACATGTGAGGTTTCTCATTGTAGCTTGTGGATGGGGGCTTGTCTGGTGGTTTGTGATATGTGGGTGCCCCCCCTTGTGAAATAAGGGTTCGTTCAATGTTGAGTTCTTTGGGAATCACATGGTCATATGAGGTGATACATTGCATCTTGAGATGGAAAGCTAAGGATTTCTCAAGATTTGTGATGATTGTGAAAACTTGTTGCTCCTCTGGCATAGCCCATTTACTCTTGTTGGCCTTAGATCATCATCGTTGTAGGAAGGAAATGAATGATTCCCCCTTAGTATGTTTGAGAGTAGATAGTTCCTCTAGACTTACATCCATACTCATGTTATATGCATAATTCTGTATGAATGAATCTATTATTTCTTGGAACTTTTTGATGCCAAGAGGTAGGCGAGAGAACCACTCCATAGTGAGACCAACTAAACTCTAAGGGAATAGCCACATCAAATAAGTATCGTCATATGAAACCTCCATGCAATGCACTTGAAATTCCTTGATATGATCTTTAGGGTTTCCCATTCCTCTATATTTATCAAATTTAGGGATCTCAAATCCCTTTAGGAATAGTACCATTGCAAGGCTCCTGTCAAAGGGGTAAGGACACTAGTTTCATGGTGTTTTTGTGGTCCCTAATTAAAGATCGAGCACTTGTTGCAAGAGCAACCTAATTTGTGTTGTTACATCATTTTGTGGAGCAAGGGGTGGAGTGAACATATTTTGGTATGGTTGTGGTGTTCAATTGATGGGTGGAGTGTTGGGTGTGTTTTGGTGCAAGCTTTGTTGGGAGTTCAAGGTTTGTTGATACACTTGCACTTGTTGTTGGTCTTGTTGTTGGTCTTGCTATTGGTCTTGTTGTTATTGTGCCAACAACACTTGTTGGTCTTGCTACTATTGTGCCAACAATGCTTGTTGTTGGGATTGTAATTGGGTTGCTTCTTGTTGCACTTGATACTATTGTAGGGCTTGCTAATAGGCTTGTTGTTGGGCTGCTTGTAGTTGTGCTCAATATTGAGCTTGCGCTTGAGCTTGTTGAGATTGGTATTAGGCTTGAGCTTTTACTTGAGCCTATGCTTGCACTTTTACTTGTTGGGCAGCTTGTGCAACCTGTGCGGCTTAAGTAGCTTGGGTGGCTTGTTGTTGTTGCAACAAAGCTTGAGTAGCCTATTGTGCTTGTTACACTTGTTGTGTTGCTTGAACTGCTTGTGCTTGCTGAGTAGCTTGTTGGGCAGCTTGTGTTTTTTTGGTTTGTGTTTGGATTTGTAGAAGGGCCTTTTGATAGGCCTATTGCATTGCTCACAATGTGATGCTATAGTGATTAGTCGCACCCGATCTTGGTGGCGAAGGTGGTGACAGATTCATAATGGTGTTTGTTGTCATGATAAGGGGTATTGTTGTAGTAGTGGTTGGTGTAATTGATGTGTTAAGTCCTTAAGAGACCATGTTTGTGGGTGGTGTAGTGATGGCTTGTGTTGTTTGGATAGTTGTCATCTATTGTTGCAATATTGATGGCAAGCTCAGAGGATTTGATATGATGTTTTGGTCGATGCTTGGGGGTTGATCGGATTTTGATTGGTGATTGGTAAAGGAGATAGCCCTAAACCAATAAATGACATGGATATTAGTGGCAACGGTGGAAGTGGTGGGAATGATGATGATGAGGGGTCAAATATGCCCCTTAGTCCAAATAACCCACCCTCTCCTTGTGAAATCATAGGGAGAGAGGTTTGTGTGTTAAGAGAATGTGATGGTGATGCAGTGAAAGTGGATGGTTTGCTTGTATCATGGAAGGTGAGTGGAACACAGGGATGTTGTGGATGTTGAGGAATAGTTTTTTGCATTATAGTGCTTGTATCCAAATCTTGGTTGCTCATAAGGGGGTGTTTTTGTAGTTCATGAAGCAATGAGCTTTGGGTTAACAACCAATGGAGTTGGAGCTATGGATGATATGATTTGGGGGATGGATTGAGTGATTTTTTGGAATGGGGGTGTGGATGATATGGGAGCCATGATTTCAAGAAGCCTCTCCACAAGAGTGTTTAAATCAAAGTTAGAAGGGAGTTTAGCTCCTTCTCTTGCTAATTCAAGCATGTATTAGAAGGGATTGAGTCTTATCATGGCGTTGATGATTTTATGTGTTTTAGCATCTTGAACCATTTCAATGATTTCTTCTTCAAGCATCCCCAAAGCAGTGTTAGTGAGGTCCTCTACTTGTCCTTCGCCTTGATGATCTTGGGGAAGGGGAGGAAAATTGAATGTGGGATTACTTGACCCAATTGGATTTGTTTCAATAGTGTTTTGGATTAAGTCACTCGAAGTGGATGTTTCTTTTTTTACCTCCATGTTCTTCTTGTGTTGAGATCAGGTTTGAACCATAAAAGGAGGTTCAAAAGAGAAACCCTACAATGATTAAGGATCAAAGTGTGAGGGTGAAATGTGAAAGGTGGATGATTATGGATGTTTGAACTTTTTAGAAAATTTAAGGGGGATGCTAGACTTTTTTAGTATTTTCTTGGGTTTTGATTTGATTTTGGATTCTTTGGACTTTTGATTGATTTGGATTAATGAACAAATAAACCCTAAGATGTTGGATGTTATCTATGGGATAAACTTTCTCACAAGATGACAATTTGATTAAGTGTAGGGAGAAGGATATATCTACCCATATTTAACCAAACAAGATGATTTAATAATTTGACTAAGCATATGGAGAAGGATTCATCTACACATACTTAGCCAAACAAGATGTTTGGATATTGGATTCAAGGATTTTGATTTTGATTCATGGATTTACCAAGAGTCCTAGCATAAAAGATTGTTTCAAGTTTTCTTCAAAATTTGTTGGTGAGATGACTTTGGTTTAATGCTTGGAAGATGGATGAATGTTGACTTTGATCATATGTGTACCTAGAAAGACTCTTGTTTACAAGACCTCAATTTTGAAGAACATGCTTTACTCTAAACAAGATATTCAAATTGTTGAAAGAGACCAAAATTTTGTTGACAATAGAACTCATACAAATTAGGATTGTTTCTTAACACACATTTGTTAAATTTAAAGGTCAATCTTTTTCTAAACTCATAAAGTATAGATAAACACTTCTTATGGGATTTTTGATTGAGACCTTTTGACTTTGGCTTTCGGATTTGGATTTTTTGGGAAATCATTTGGAATTGCTCATGTGTGGGGTTGAATTATTCTTTATCTTTGCTTAGTGAGTTGATTTTACCACAAACATACTCTTGATTAACTTTTGAAACTAGATGTCCAATGCCTTCATTTATTCTCATGCCACAAAGTCTATTATGTGGAAATCAAGGAAATCAAGGCAAAAGTTACCTAATGTTGACTTTAGTGGAAACAAATTGAGATAGAAACTCAAATGTTTAGAAGTCTCTAGGGATAGAATCCTTAGGACAAGCAATAACACTTGAATTCTGTCAAAAGGTATTTGCTTCCTCTAAAGGTTTTGAAGTTTGATGATCATGGTTAAATGTTTGTTTCCCAATGTTTATGATCAAGCAATGTGTTTTGATTTCAAGAACATGCACAACCCTATAGATATTGAGACAATATTTGTTGAGTCCCCACTTGGACAAGTCTAGCTATGCCTACTTTTAGTGAATGGTTAGATGATTTACCACATTGGCTCCCCTCCATGACACTCACTTCTTTGGGTCATCCAAGCATTAGTACCCATGAATCTCCCATGGTACACTTTCCATCTCTACTAAAAGCCATAAAAGTGTGGGGCGGCTTCAGAAGGACCATTCTTGCATGAAAAATAGATAAAGATTTTGGCCTTTCTAAACAAGGGTTTTCATGTAGGCATTCCATTTGTGGGGGACCATCCATGCAACAAGAGACCATTGCTACCCTTCTCATCAGTAATAATCCTCGTGATACTTACCTTTCCTCAAGTATCCACACTTATATACTCATTGGAAGTCACTTGGATTTAGAGTGTTTCCAGTTGAGTCATTCCCTTGGGTGATTACTTTTTTCCACAAGGCAAGCCCTCTGAGATAACACAAAAGTGAGAAAGCATACCTATAGTTCGATCAATATTTGTTTTGTGAACAAAGAGAGAACACACACTATATTCCTAACTCACACTTGACATGTTTTGTTCAATTTTATAATCCAAATTTAAGTGTGAAGGTAACCATTTATGCAACTTAATATCACTAAAAGATTTCTAATTCTCAAGATCACCGTGAGGTGTGAGAGAAGTGCATACATCCTTTAAGGGTATTATTTTCAATAAATGCTTACAAAGCAAAGAAGACACAAATTCATTTTAATCCTTCAAAGCAATGGTTTGATTTTTTTTAAAGCACCAAAACGAAATATGAAAGTTGCCTTATTCAATTTTTAACCTTCAACCAAATCTAGTAAATTTTCCTAAGGTTCTTTTTAACCATTTGTGTTGTTCGTTTTAAAAACTCAAATTGAAAAACTAGTGAGTCCTAAAAGCTTGAAGGGGTAAAATTCTTTAAATTGGAATTATAATTGCTTCCAAAAGAAAAAGGAAATGGCTTTTATACTTCAAGCTCCTCTTTTGCTTTGTGTTCCCACCTACAAAATTGATCAATTCAAAGAAAAACAGAGATAGAAACAAGTTAAAACTACCAAATGACCAATAGTAAAAAAGCACATGTTGAAAAAAAATCAAACTTGATCCTTTACTCCACCCCAATGGTGAAATTCACATATGCGGTGTTATTTGAGAAACTCAGAGACACTGTATAGCACTGCTAGGCCTAAAAGTGTCACTCTATAGCAAGACAAAGAGAATGATAGCGGCATAGTTTTGGATCAATGATGTTTTTTGAAGTTTGAAAATTCCAACACTCTAGAATAGGTCTCATGTCATAGTTTAGAATTTAGAATTTCTAGGCAGGAGGTTTGTAGTGGCAGAGTTTGGAGTTTTTAGCATCACTATATGGCGCCGCTGAACTGATAGCAACACTATATGACGTCATTGGATTGATAGAGGCACAATTTCCTATGTGTCAAGAAAAATAGAAAAAAACACATTATTTTGTAAGAAAATGTGTTAAAAACTCAAGATCTGCCCTCCTTCTAGTGCCAAAATGTGAACCCCAATCCTATACCTGGAAGAACACAAGAAACAAACACAATGTTAGATCAAATGCAAGTAAGAATCAAGACTCCTCATGAAATTCATCTACAATGCTAAAACTAGGAAAGAAAATGAAGAAAAAAGAAAAAAAAGTGATTGAAATCCTATTTTAACATGCAAACACTCAATCCCATGGGGGAGTTGGTACCAATTTGATGTGGAAATTGGCCCTTTCTCAACTCATATATAAGCTTGATGAAGATTTGTGGATGAAAGAAGCTCCTTGATGAAATTTTGGCATAAACTTGCTATGAAACCATAAAAATGATGAACACTTCATATGAAATGGATAAAATTAGCTCTTAATGTGTAGAGAGTAACTTTTCTCTAAGTTGTGGATCCTTAATTCAATGGAGGAGTCCTTCATTTATAGGAATGAAGGAAATGATATTTGAAGAAATGGATGAATGTGGGATCGATTGTCAATCAATGACATGATGTCACTTGTCAAGCTATGGGAGGATGAAGGTTGAGCACATTTTGGTTAATGTGCATGTTTGAATTTGAATTTGTTTCTTTGGAAGAAGGGTTGTAAGAGGCATTCAATGCCCCATGGCTCAAGAAAAGGACTTGTAAGAGGCATTAAATGCTTCTTGGAGGACAAGTCTATATTTGGAGGGATAATTCCAATTTGTGGAATATTCCCTTTTGATCCCCTTTTGAGGGAAAATAGACTTAATTATAAATCAATTAAATTGATTTATTGGTGTAAGTTGCATAATCTAGAGTATTGAGGTGGTTAGGATTAAATTAATCAGAATTTGATTAATTTAATGAGGGATTAGATGTTGTGACAATTTGATTTAGATTTTTGGGTTGATTTAAATCAAAATTGAGAGGAATGTGATTTATAATTAATTAAATAAAGATTTTTTATTTAATTAAAGAGGATTGCTGATGTTAGATTATATTAAATAAGGATTGATTTAATTTAATAGAAAAAATTTAGGGATTTAATCAAATAAACTAGATAATTTAATTAAATAGAGACAAGGAGGGTTAATTAAACAAAATTTATTTATTTAATTAATAGGAGATAATGACTTAATTAGATAAACTAATATATTCAATTAAGGGATCAATAGGTGATGACAAGATAAGAAGGTGATTCAGGACAAAACAATGTTAGTAAATTGGAATCAAGTGTGTCGATATATTTTCCATGTCTACACTATTATTATAATTAATATAATCATTATAATCATTATAATCATTATAATAATTATAATCATTATAATCAATATAATCATTAACGGTTAATGCCAATGTATTGATAATCCTCCTAATTTTTAATATATTAATATCCCTCTTAACCCTATAAAGTTATAGCGAAATAAATACAAAATCCATTACCTATATAAGATGAATTTATTAATTAAATTATCTACTAATCCATTTTATTTATATCTATATTTAAATATATGGATAATGAATACCATATAAATAAATAAATTTATTTTTTTTAAGAAGAATAAGAGGGCCTTCTTTCTTTTCTTATCTTTCTAAAAGAAATACTAATTCTACCTAACTTAATATAATTTTCCACTATTTCAGCATACAACAAACTCATGTTTTAAACAGATAATTAAATATAAACTTTTTAACCGAACCGTCCATTTATCCAATGAACATTATCTATATCCTTGACAAAGAATTATTATTCTTATCCCACGACTAATGACTCAATAACTAATTTCCCAATGACATTATAAATTAATTTTGAAGAAGAATAGCATTCAAAAAAAAATCTAAGCAAGAAAGCCTAACGCAATTTACTCAACCAAATATTTTTAACCCCCAAATGGAAACATGCCTTCCCAAGACCATCTTAATACATATGCCAGTATACATATTTGAACTATTATTTATTTAATTGCTTATTTACTCTTTACATATGTAAAAATAAATTATATATATATATATATATAATTTATTCATTTTATAGAAGAATTCTATTTTTTTTTTTAAATAATGAAATATCATATGCAAATAAATGGATATCATTTGCTTCATATAAATTTATTGATTTTTGTTATGGGAAAAAAAAACAAAAGAAAGAATATAGAAATTCTAGCTATACCACTAACTCCCTTATGATATAATTATCATACAATATTAACAATCATTTACCTCAACTAGACTACTTAGCGGTTCCACAAATTAGATAGGTAAGAAGATAATCAATAAATAGAATAACCTACTTAAATTTACTTAATTAAGTCCTTCCATTATCTAGATGGGCCAATTTCCACAAAATATAAATTAAATAATTTAATATCTTCCTTAAACCTAATTTAATGCAATCACCTAAATAACTAAATTTTCTTAAAAATGTAATTACTTAAATCTTTAATGTTATATAAAAGAAAGATATTTATTCATCTTAAATTACTTATTTAATATTAATAAAGGCATCTACCCCTCCCGCTTAATTATCCTATGAATATTCTCCTTAAAAGAGAAATTGAAAGAAAATTGTTTAACTACAATTTGATCAATTTAATTACTTATTTTATTTAACTAACATAGTCACCTATTCATCTCTCAAATATAGTCATTTATTAAAAAGTATTTTAAAAATATTTACTACATTTATCCAAGTACGTGTATCCAAATTGCTAACAAGAAAATAAAAATCTTTGATATAATTTTAAACTATACTTTCCCCAATTTCATTAACATTTAACCTAAGAACATTCTAAACAAACCTTTCCTTACATCATATTCAAGCTTCCTCATTTTTTGTTTCTCGGCCAATGTGACTCTTGGGGTGTGCCTTTCTACCACCCACCTTTTTTTTGTGAAAATGTATCTTTATATTTGAATTAATATAGATAGCTCCCTATTCATCAAAAAAAAACTTCAATATGTTTCAAAAAGGTGGAAGAATGAAAAACACAACCCAAAAATGGTTTTTCAAGAATCTCAACCACTTAAAAGTAGTTTTATCTGCAATTTAGCTAACTAATTACCCAAACCACAATTTGCTAACATGATAGTCTCATAAATTTTGTGTAAATAAAATTGTTTGTTAAGAGACTGACTGATTGGATAACCATATAATTCTTTACCATTCATGTAACCCTCAAATGGTCTCCTATAAAAGTAAGGATCCATATAGAAGAACTCACAAACATTGATGATTTAAAGTTGAAAATTATTCAGTAACTTCTCAAATATCCCATTAAGACATGCTTATGGGTTTATAGAAATATTAAAATGTGATGGAGCTCAAGGAAAGAATATTTCTACTATTTATTGTGGATCATTCATTCTTAGATTATTCTATTTATTTTTTGTAACTTATTATTATAGATATGGTTAACCCCCTTTTCCCTACATTACTACCACGTGATTTACTACTTCTAGAAATCAATAGTCTTAGTTAATATATCAGTTTGATTTAAATACAAAAAATTATGGCAAAAATAATTGTGAGCAGCAAGTATTACACATTTAATATTCACCACTGTTCAACTGATTAGTATAATTGATTTTTATTTTTTTTAAATTTCACCACGTAATTTCTTGGGTACAATTTTATTTAATTTGAACCCTCCCACAACCCATAAGATTGACATGGTTTGATAATTTGAATTATCATTAAAATCAAACAACCATTGTTACCAGTGTGCAGATTGGAGAAGCTTAAGCCAGACAAGTGAAGCATTTAGGAATTATTTTTCATTATTTAAAATCACATTATTTGCCATATTTAAGTAGTTACTTTCACTAATAATTTATTACAATATAATTTGTTACCTTCACTAATAATTTATTACAATATAATTTAAAACAATACAGATTAATTTTATTATTTAATAAAACGTTTAATTTACTTATATATTAACAACCACCTCCATTAAATTTCATAACCTTAGTCTATTCTAATAATTAATTTAATTTTTTTTAAATTATATCACTTTCCATAATTAATTAAAACCAATATTTTTTTTCAATCTTTATTTGTTTTATTATGGTTAAACATTTAATTATTATTTTAATTCCCAATTAATTAAGTTACCTTGTAAATCAATTTAAATTGATTACTCAAGTCTAACCCTAATATTTACTTTATCACATAATTCAAAATCCATTAATCAATGTAAACTAATGAACCCAACATGACTCACAATTCAACCAAACGACTTACTCAATTGTCACGAAGGCCAAATGCAGAGAGGCACTACATACCCTTAGTCTATACAAGCACTAAGGCATAAGGCAAGGCAATCAAATTATCTAAATTATTTAGTGAACACTACCCAACCCCTAGTACATTTAATTAGGTTTTCACTGAATTATAAACTCTCGATAGGTTACCCTGGTTACCACTCAGGGTTTCGGCCCCTATCAAAAGCCACTCTTCCTAATACATACTTATGAACAATTACAAAGGATAACCATCATGCACATTAAACAAATCCATGAATGGACACATCTTTATCATGGCACAAATCATTTAACATGTAAAATACCACCAAGGTAACAAATAAACCGTGCATGGTTAAATCCCAACTCAGATAATTGCAATTGAACAATTAAGAACAAACACAATAAGCTTAACAATACAAGTTTCATTTTCCAGCCTCTAGAATATTTAAAACTAAATAACACTGAAATACACTCTTAACTCATTAACAAATGAATATAAAAAAACACATAAATATATAAATATACATGTTCAATTTAAAACTATTGTTGTGAATACAGTATTTTCACTTTCAATTTTTAACACTACAAAATAGAATGCAACAACAATCAACAGATATTTATATAAATAAATAAATATAAGGAGAAAATATTAATTTCAAGCATCATAGAGAAACTCAGGACATTCATCATAAACCTTAGGTACAAGCTCTAAATCCAAAAAGAGACCTATAAATGATAAAAACCATCAAACTGGCAAGACATGGAAGAATGGCACATCCATGCCTTCCTGTAGCACCTAGACACCATTTAGTGGCACATACAGGACTTTATGTGGAACATACAAGACATTCTATGGCACATTGAAGCAATTTTGTGGTGCATCCATGTCAGAGACCAGAAACAAGAAAAACGGGATAAAGCAAGTGACCAAACCACCCAGAATTGTTCATGGATTTGTATAATAACTCAAGGACACTTTTGGAAGGTGTGAAAGACCAATTAAGAGCAAAAAGAAAAACATGAATGATGCCAACAAGATCAAAACAAAGAGATTTAACATCATTACCAGACAACATTCGCACACAACCATTCATGGACATGGAAAAACATTAAAATTTCAATTCAAAAGGATGAAATAACCACCATTATCATCATTCCTAAGTCAAGGGAATACTAAAAACATTATACAACGACCATTGAGCATACATAGAAAATTCATAGAGAAATGCATAAAAGCTCTCCACTTCCACATGCAGCAAGAAAGACACAGAGAAGACAATCTTTTCCAAATGAAAATTTGCAGAGAAGGGAAATTGAACAAACCTGGAAATCAAAGCTACGGCAAATGAAATATGAAGATGAGCCAATACCAAATTCCAAATCCAGTGATCTTCAATCAATTGAAATTCAAGCTTAAGCAAAACCAAAGAAAACTCCAAATGCACAAAAGAACTCTCCAAAAGCCAACCCAACAAACTTCTCAGAAAAATTTTCGTGAAATCTTCTCCAACCACAAATAATAATAAATTGTTGTGTACAACTTTAGCATAACCAAAATATTTATTCATTTTCAATTAACTCAAAGTCATAAAACTTAACTGATTGTCAGCGTACAATCAAGAATGATTAACCAATTTCAACTTAAACAATTAACCAAGATTACTCTTTCTAACTCCAAATCAAGATTCTAACTCAAAGTCTATATTTCAAATATTATTTTTAATTTGTTGAAAACAAACTCTTTCAATAATATCTACTTTTCACTTATTTGAATTTGCACATTAAAATTAACAAATATCTATTACTCAAAATTAACAATATGTAAATAAATATCTTATTTAATTAATTTAATGTATCAAACCTTTTAAAACAAAAATCAAATATAATTATAACATTATATAAACATAAATATTTTAATTTATCATTTCAAATAACATCATCAAGTTCTTGTAGGCATAACAAAACGACCTGCAGGCATAAGAAAAGAAACACCATCAAGTTCCTGAGGAATGAAGACAACCAGGAGGTCATGGAGGCTGATAAAATTGGAGAAGTAGCAGAACGCTACTTTAGATAGATTTACTTTGACAATGGTAACCCCCCCTTTGTTGAAATGCAGGACATACTTCTGAGGCACCTCCCTTCTAGCATTAGTGAGGAGGATAATTTACAGTTCTAGGCCCCTATTTCTAAGGAGGAAGTCAAGATGGTTGTGTTTGCTATGGGTGCCTATAAAGCCCTGAGGCCTGATGGTTTTCCCCTAGCTTTCTTTCAGGATACTGGGACATTATCAGCACCTATGATCTAGTCATGGTTGTCAGAGACATTTTTAGAATTGGTAAACTGCTAAAAAAATTGAATAATACCTTCATTGTTCTAGTCCCTAAAATGTAGGAGCCAAAGTATATGGCTGACTTTAGGCCTATAAGTCTTTGCAACACGATTTGCAAGATCTTTTCCAAAGTCCTTGTCAACTAGCTTAAGCCGCTGTTGGACAAGATTATTAGCAGATGCCAAAATGGATTTTTTCCTGGAAGACAAATCCTTGATGTTGCTATTACAACTCATGAAATAATCCACTCCATGGAGAAAAAGAAAGAATAAAGGTATGGCTTTCAAATTAGACATTTCTAAGGCTTATGATAGGGTCAGATGGAAATTTCTTTATTCGGTTCTTGCTAAATTTGGGTCCAATGATAAGGTGATTGGAATTGTTAGAGAATGTGTGGAGTCAGTCTAGTATTTTGTTTTGGTCAATGGGATTCCTTGGGGGTTCTTCAAGGCAAGCAAAGGCATTAGACAAGGTGACCCTCTATCACCATACCTGTTTATAATGGTTGTTGAAGTCTTTGGTAGGAACTTCCTATTCTTGCTTCACTCTGGGAAAATACAGGGAATTAGAGCTACCTCCACCCTCCCCCCTCTATTCTTCAGCAATTTGTGGATGATACCTTCCTTTTTTTAAAATCTTCTATGATTGAAGCTAGAGAATGGAAGAGCCTCCTTTAGGATTATTCCAATGCCTCTGGGAAATGTATAAATTATAATAAAGGTAATATCTATTTTTTCAATACAAAAATTGATCTTCAAGCTAAGATATCCTAGGCTATCATAGTGCTGCTCTTCTGAGCACTTACCTTGGTTTACCCCTCACTATCAAGGAGGTTACTCACAGTTTTTGGAATAATATTTTAGAGAGGATGAAAAAGAATCTTGTTGGTTGGAAATGTAAACTCCTTAGTAATGCTAGAAAATTACAACTACTCAAGGCCTCCCTCCAAGGGATCTCAATCTACTTCCTCTCCTTCTTCAAGATTTTGGGCTCCATGGCTGAAAAACTTGAAAGAATCCAAAGATCTTTCCTTTGGACTAGTGTTGAAGAGAAAAAAAGGCTCGCTCTTGTGAACTAGAACACTGTCTTCCATCCTATTAAAATTCAAGGGGTTCTTGGCATTAGGAAGATCACTAATTTGAACAAAGCCCTCATCACTAAGATTGGTTGGAATATGGTGTTGGGAAAGGCTGAATGGTGCAACATAATGAAGGCTAAATATCTGAACCAAGGACACTTTTCTAGGGCCCTCGATCTGATGGGTCTCCCATCTGGGTCAAAAATTTAGAACAATATCCTAAAATTAAAATCTCTTTTGAATGAAGGTATTAGATGGAAAATTGGGAATGGGAGATCAATAAGATTTTGGGAGGATTGTTGGCTTGGGGGTAGACCCCTTGTTGACAACAATTTCAATATCTTGCAGGAGCATGCTAAAGAACATAGTGGTACTTATATTGCAGACTATACTACACCCAGAGCCAAATGGAAAACTTTGGAATTGAGTTTCTTGGATAGATCTAACCTACTCCCTAAGGTTGCTAAGCTCTAGGATTTTTTAAATAAGGTGAGACTTCCTCCCTTTCTTAGGGAGGATAGGGTTTTCTGGATAAAGAATCAATTAGGGGATTTTTCTATTAAGTCTACTTACCATTTGCTGCTAAAGTTTGATGGTGATGAGTATTGTTGGAAGGTGTGAAACTCTCAGCTCATCCCCAAAATCATTTTTTTTGTGGGCCTCCACTCATGGTAAAATTTTAACTACCGATAACCTTGTCAAAAGGGGCTTTCAATTTCCTAATAGGTGCACCCTCTATAAATCAGAGGAGACAATCTCCCATCTCTTTATCCACTGTCAATTTACTTCCCATGTTTGGAAAAATGTCTTACAAAAGCTCAAAATCCATTGGGTTTTTTTATAGAAATATTTGAATCAATTCGTCCTTAATTGGAGGTGTCCCTCTAAACACCCTTTAATCAGGCAACTTTGGCAACTTATTCCTCCTCACATTTGTTGGTGTCTATGGAAAGAAAGGAACAACAGGATTTTTAGAGAGAAGGAGAATAGTGTGGACAGTCTGCTGATAATCCTTAATAAACTTCTTTTGGATAACATTTTGGTTTGCTAGTGGAAGATCCCTAGTTTCCCTCCAATGGGCTGGGATAAAAATACAGCCATAATCTGGAAATTTCCTAGTGACTTCCAGAAGTTTGATAACTCCAAGAAGATTGTCAAAAGAAACATGAAATGGAAAACTCCAAAACCACCCTAGCTTAAGCTAAATTTTGATGGGTCAGAAAGAGTTGTTGAAGGTAGTATCATTAGAGGCCATAATTGTTGCTTAGTTGTTGCCTACTTAGGGAATGTAAAGGATCACATTATTAATCAGGCGGAAAGCATGGCGCTCCTCTGGGGCCTCAAAGTTGTGCTTTCAATTGGCATTAAGTCCTTGGAAATTGAGGGTGACTCACAGCTGATTGTGGAAGCGACGAAAGGAACGATGGTTTTTGGTTGGTCCATCCAAGGGATAATTGAATATATTCGCTCTCTTCTTACCGGAATTTGGGATTTCACCATTCAACATGTCTACAAGGAAGGGAATGCGGTTGCTGATAGTCTGGTTGTGGTTGGGCTTGATTGAGAAGGGCTACGATGCTAGGAAAGAAAAGTCTTTGCCCCCTCCTATTGTGGAACTTCTAAGAAAGGACCTTAATGAAATGCATCATGATTCCTAAAAAAAAATCTAAACTTAGTGTGGTTGTTACTAACTTTCGTTAGTAATGTTGGCGAGATTTTTCATTTAAATAATTGATTGTTGTGTGAGAAGATTGTTGGGGAGAATTTGCCATGTGACAAGTAACACTTTTTTGGATTGCTGTCAAGACTCGTCATTTCGATCCTAATGGCCAACGAGGTCATTACTTTTTGAAACCCCTCGAAATTCATGATGATCTTTTTAGTCTTTTGGATTTTGTTTTATTTTTTGAGCTATCTAGATTTATTACCGCTATCATTTCTCTTCGTACCTTGGACTTCTCACATGAGGGAACTACTAAGCCTATGTTGGCTACGGGAAGTGGCATTTATTGTCATCTTTTACGGCCTTACAAGCTACCTTTTGTTGACCATTTCTCTATAGATGTTTCTAGATATGGTTTTTATTGTATCTGCTCTACTATTCTTATGACTTTCACTATTATAGTTTTCTGCGACAATTTTGTTGGCACTATGGGTGGGGACTAGGTGCATGTGGAGCCAAATAAGTGTGATGAATGGAAGGCGAACGCCACCATCTAGCATATTTTCAAGGAGGGTGGAATTTCTCAGTATATGGAATCCATGATTGACCTAAAGATGGTCTCTCCAAACAATGTCACCTCTTGGAATGCCAGAAGGGTCACCATTGGAAAAATTTCCTTCAAAATCGATGAGGAGGTCATCACTAGGGCCACGAGTCTCGCTCTAGATGGGCATACATGGAAGAAAACCACCAAATTTTCTGACTAGACCATCCTCAACCTATTCTTCTAGGGTGACGAGAAACCTATTAAATTGTGTGGAGGCTATGACTGTGAGGTGCTTGCTACGCCTTGGGAAAAAAATTGCATGGTGGTGATGAAATACTTTACTCTCGAAGGAAGATACGATGTGTATTACTACTACCATTTCAATTTCTTTAATCACCTTAGAAACCACCATAATATTTCCTTTCCATTTTTTCTCTTTCATTCTCTTGAAAGTATTGTGCTTGATACGGTTGAAGCCATGAATTTGAATAAAAATTTCACCATCCTTCACCAAGGGCTCATGTCCAAACTTTACCATTTTCACCTGGCCCTCTGCCCTCCTTGACCCATCACTAGTGAAGAAGCTCCTTGACCCATCTCTATTGAAGAGGCTTTAGTTTCTTCTACTCCCCCGTCTACTCGCATTATGGACACCCCTGGCCCTAGCAAGAAAAAATGCACCAAAAACCCAGCCTCAAAAGCATCTCCACAAGACACATCCCCCTCTCAAGGGCCTATGGTGAAGGGTAAAGATAAAAAAATTCATAGACCCCACCTTGAAAACTAAGGCCAAAGCCTCCAAGAAGACAAAATTCTGACTCCAACAAATTAACTCTGACATTGAGATCACCGAGGAGACTAATACCCCTCGCAGGTCTAATAGACTAGTAATCAAGCAAGAAAAAGAGAAATTTTTTAAGGAGGCCTCATATTTTGACAATGGGGATGGGAGTGAGAGCAAGAGTAAGGAGGAAAAGGATGTGGGGGAGGAGGCTCTTTCAATTTTTGCTAGTAGCTCCTCCCATGTTTCTGAAAGCCTTAAAAGGGGTCCTGCTAGCATTAAAATCAAAGAGGTCAAGTCTCAGGCTGCAAACATTACTGAAGATAAGGCTCCCATGGAGGAAGCTTGCAGTAAATAAGATGTTGTCTAGGAGGAGGTTGACAACCTAAAAAGCAAAGTTGAGAGTTTGGAGAAAAGGCTATAGGATGTTGCGTGCTTTGTGTTGAAGATTATGCATAGGTCCTCCACTACGTTATGTATGTTGCAGAAGGAAAATTCTACAAATGATGCAAAGGAAGAAGTCAACAACAAGGAACTGCTTAAGTTCCTCACTAAAAATTGAGCTACCATAAATTTAGTTAAGTCATGCAGTGGGAAAAAGGATTAGTTTTTTGGGGGTTCAGGTTTTTTGACTGGGGTTGGCTGAATCAACCTTCATTTATCTTATATTCTACGAAAGACATTGTTAATATGTTTATCTTTCTCTATGACTGGTATGACCCTTGGTGGTCTATGGCTAAGTCTAGTTTAAATCATGCTATCATGATGGACATTACTAGTAGTTTTAGTTCTTATATTAGTTTTTTGGGTTGTTTTTTATATGATCTGCTTTGGGTGATGGTTTGTTTTTTTCACCTGTTGTTATTGTGTTGTTAGTGTTACTCTATTGTTGATGGCTGGTGGTGCCTTGTATTAAAGGGACAACACCCTTGTTTTGCTGCTTTTTATATCAAAAACATTATACTAAACCAAACAACTCATTAATAAACTATTTAACTAATTAATCAATTAATTTCCAATCATGAAAAAAACATGAATGAAACAACAGAATCGAATGAAAACACAATGATAGGTGACAACCTAGATAATCGTCCTATAAGAGAATGATGGCCAAAGAAGGACCTAACATTATCTCTAAAACAACATGTTTCCATTGGGTCAAGGCACACTTAGACCTGCCAAGTAAGTGGATTTGATGCCTGGTACCTATACACTACATCAAACAACACTATTAAACATATCTACATAAACCAACAATCACACCATGAAAGAGAGTCGCAACATAGCAGGGTACTCATGAGTGAGTAATGCTACACTATCTCCTTCACCAGGACTAGCATACAAAACTACATCATAAACAACATCAAATATCTCATCATATAGACACTCATGCTCCAAAACAACATAAAACCATAACACATATAATGTTTATCATAAAATCACCACACAAACATAATCAAATGATCCACAATGTCTCTAATGTATCATCAACAAAGTATAAAACCAACATAGTATTTGTGTTGTAGCTGAAATAAAGTAGCATAATATCCATAAATAGCTAAAACAACTATCAACCGAATAGAAACAAACTAAATTAAAGTGCAGCAACTGGAAGGACACTACATCCCCCCCAAGGATAAGGCTTACTCTTGGAAGCCTACAAACATATAAGGATAAAGCTCTCACATGCGGGCTACATCCTCCCAAGTAGTTGATGCCTCATCACTAGGATCCCATTGGACACTCACTTGATCAATGTCTCAACCCCTGAGGGTGAGTCTCTTGTGCTAAATAATTCCCATGGGCTCCAAATCTAGCTACCTATCCTCTACCTCTAATGCATTCCAATTGAGCAAATGTGAAATATTAGGATGATAAGGCCTAAGAACAGATACATGGAAAACATCATGAATGCATGAAAAACTAGGCAATAAAGCAAGATGGTATGCAATAGGACCAATCCTCTCCAGAATCTCAAATGGTCCAACAAAATGAGGTGCAAGCTTAGAGCCTTTCCCATAACGGATCAAAATCTTTTGTGGTCGTATCGAAAGAAATACCCTATCGCCAACTAAAAAATGATGATCCACTTTATCTGCATCATCATACTTCTTTTTCCTGTCCTATGCCACCACCAAGTGCTCTCTGATGTGATCAACCTATTGCTCCATATCCTAAAGCATCTCAAGTCCAAGTAGAACTCTATCTTCATGTCAATCCCAACTCAACAGAGTCTGACAAGGATGTCTGTACAATGCCTGAAAGGGAGGCATACCTATGGAACTATGATACCCATTATTGTAGGTGAACTCCACTAAATAAAGATAATCTTCCCAACGTGGTTGTTGATCCATCACATACATCCTGAACATATCCTCAAGAATTTGATTGACCCTCCCATTCTATCCATTAGTCTCAAAGTGATAAGTTGAACTGAAGTTCAACTGAGTACCTAAGGCATGCTGCAGGGATATCCATAATGCAGATGTAAACATAGGATCTCTATCTGAAATGATTCTGTGAGGAATTCCATGTAACTGAACAATATCCTCCATGAAAATATTGGCCTTAGAAGATGTAGTATAGGAGGCAGTATAGGAGGAACGAACTAGAGAAAAATGTGCTACCTTAGTCAACCTGTCAACAATAACCATAATAGCATCATGTCAATGAGATGACATGAGTAAACCAACAATGAAGTCCATTGATATGATATCCCACTTCCATCAGGAACTAAATGTGGCTGCAAAATTTAGGCAAGATGTTGGTGCTTGGCATTAACTCTTTGGCACTCAAGACATCTTGAAACAAAATCAGCGATATCACACTTCATTCTTGGCTAGAAGTACAATTGACGAAGGTCTTTGTGTATTTTCTTAACACCTGGATGAGCTAAATAAGGTGCTCAATGTTCATATGACATAATCAACGTGCAAAGACCTTTTGTATGTGGTACATAGATACAACCCAAATGTCGCAACAATCTATCTGACTCGAGGGTATATCCTGTGAATCTACCCTCCAAGGGTCTACCTAATCCTAACTCCATCTTCACCTCTTGATACAGTATGTCTATAAGAAGTGCTACTAATATCTAGCTCGTCAAATCAACTCCAAGAGTCATGGAAGAAAGCTCATGCCTTCGTCAACTAAGAGCATCAACTGCTATGTTCTCCTTCCCCTGGATATATTTCACTTCGAAATCATACTCGCATAAGAACTCCATCCACTATCTCTACCTAGCATTCAAATTAGGATGCATGAAAATATACTATAGACTACGATTATCACTATGAAGTTCAAAACAATGCCCCAACAAGAAGTGTCTCCACCGAACCAGAGCATGAACAACTACGACTAGCTCCAAATCATGAGTAGGGTAGTTCAATTTGTGATCCTTGAGTTTGTGAGACTCATAAGCAATCACATGACCATCCTGCATCAACATGGCTCCTAATCCCTCCAAAGATGCATCAATGCAAATGACAAAGTCCTTAGTAGGATCAAGAATGGCTAAGATAGGTGCACTAGTCAATTTTTCCTTGAGTGTCTAAAAAGCCAACTGACACTGATATGGCCAAATAAATTTCTTCCCTTTCCTCTGAAGAGAAGTAATAGGATGATCAATCCTCAAAAACCCCTTGTAAAAACCATCGATAATACCCTGCAAGACCCATAAAATTGTGAATCTTAGATACATTGGTAGGAACGGGCCAATCAATGACGGCTTGGATCTTCAAAGGATACATAGCAATACCCTCTCCAGAGATAACATGGCCTAAGTATTTCACTTTATTCTGGAAGAACTCGCACTTCACAAAATTTACATACAATTGATTCTCTCTCAAGCACTGCAATACCAATCTCAAATGTTCTTTGTACTCCTTCATGTTTCTTGAATAGATCAAAATATCATCAAGGAACATGAGAAAAAAATGATTGAGGTATGTGTGAAAAACACCATTAATCAAACTCATGAAAACAGATGGTGCATTTGTTAACCTGGATGGTACCATTGAGAACTCATAGTGCTTGTAATGAGTTTGAAATGTTGTTTTATGAATTTCTACTTCTAAAATGTGCAACTGATGGTAACCCGATTTTAGATCAATTTTAGAAAACTCATTAGCTCCCTTGATCTGATCAAAGAGATCATTGATTCTAGGTAAGGGATATTGATTCTTTACCATCACTTTATTCAATTGATGATAATCGATACACAATCTGAATGATCCATCCTTCTTCATGAAGATGACAGGTGCTCCCCAAGGAAAAACGCTCAGATGCATAAAATCCTTAGCCAAAATTTCCTCCAACTGTAGACAAAGCTCTTCCAATTCCTGTGTGGTCATACTATATGGAGTTTCAGATATAGGCTCTGCTTCAGGAACCAGATCAATTCTGAAATCAATATCACATTTTGGTGGCATACTAGGAATATCACTGGGAAAAATGTTTGTGAATTCCCCAAGAATAGGGTAATAATCAAGAGATACCTCTTGACTCTCCCCTAAGTCCAAGTCATTAACTATTCTTGCAAACATCTAACAACCCTAATGAAAGCATCTCCTCAATTGCATTGTTGATATAATCCTCAAGGAGATGGGTCTTCGTACGCCAATTATTTCAACTTCTACACTATAATCATCGAAGAAATGTAATATCTTTTGAGGGAAATCAATCACTGCATGATGGGATTCCAACCAGTCCATACCCAAAACAATATCATAAGAACCAAGAGGTGTAACACAAAGATCTACTAAGGTAGATAGCAATCTAACCCTTAGTCCTTAATTGTGAACAAGTGTTTCTACTGCTACCTTCACCCCAGAGGCCAATTCTACCTACCACCTATTTCCTTTCTTTACTGTCACGAGTCCACATCACTCAACAATAGAGGGTGAAATAAACGAATCAAAATCTACAAAATAAAAAAGGATAGAAAAATTAGTACCATGTAACTGACCTGAAGTCTCAACCATAGTATTCTGATGATTTTCCTAACAGCTATCTACCACAGTGAAGACTTTGTGTGAATGGCCTAAATTTCCAACTATTGGTTCTAAAGCTACTGGTTGCTGGCCAAATCCTAATGTATCTCTCATAGGGCACTGCCTAGCAATGTGACCCTGTTGACCACATGAAAAGCAACCAGTAGCTCTGCCATAACCTCTACCACCCAAAGGTGCATTAGACTATTGAAATCTACCAAGTTGCTAATCGTAGATTGTGCACTCTATGTTGGCTGATCCTAATGGTTGCACTTATTATGCTACCAGTTATGGTTCTTCCCATACTATGAACTGTTACCCTATTGAGCTTGAGAATTCATATTCTTCAGTGGGTAACATTGTTGTTGTTGTTCACCCTTAGCAGGTGCCTATTAGTTCTAAGAGGAACCCCCTGTCTGAGTCTGACCACCTCGCATACCAAAGCCTACAAAAGGTGCACTACCTATTTGAACACCTATATGTCTACCCAAATCCATAGTAAAATTCTCCTCCACAAGACGTGCCTTCTCCATGGCTACCTCTATAGTCTTCAACTCAAAGACTCAAACTCCTCCGCTAATATGAGCATTTAAGCCCCTGATGAAGTGTTGTACTAGCATACCCTCGTCGTCTCTAATTCCAACATACCTTAAGCTCATAGAATTTCTGCTCATACTATTCCACTAACACCACCATCTATCTCAACTCATGAAACTCATCTACACGACATTGTTTCCAATGGTCGAACAAGAACCAAGCCCTGAATCTTTCTAAGAACATCTCCCATGATACTGAATCTATGTCCAAATGGATCTTTTGCTCCTCCAATCACCACCATGTAGAGGAAAAGCCTCTAATATGCATAATGGCACATCTAGCTCTATTGTTACTACCATATGGATGCATAGCAAAACACCATCCCAAGTCTATCATCCAAGTTTCCACCTCCAGTCCACTGCATGTATCATCAAATGTGGGAGGGTGTGCCCTCAATAAGTCTCTCATATGCCCTACAACAATCGCATCCTGCTCCATAGTTTCAACAACTCTCCTAGGTGATTTGTCTCATTCTCTAGCCGCCTCCTGACCAACCTCTTATCTAGGACCAAGTAGAGAAAGAATCTCCTCTAGTAAGGGACACAACTATGCTCCCTCTATCTTTGGATGTAAATTATTCAAATCCATGCTCTCCTGATCCAATTGAGGACCCTATTGTTCTACATGCTCACTCTCATGATAAATCTAAGAGGGGGTGTTTTGGTGGTTAGCCTCGTGGCCACCACCTCGGCCTCGACCATGACCCCTACCTTGTCATCCAGGAATTGTCCCACACAAAATCAAGTACAAGTATTAGTTATAATACAAACAATGAAAAATAGGACAACATAAACTATAGATTCTAACATCTAGAACAACCTAATGGGCTCACAAAAATCCAGAGTACCTAGTGTTAGAACCTTGTGCTCAGATACCAAGTTGTAATTCCTCACCATGGAACCTAGAGAACAACACAAAATGTAATAAAATATCCAAAAAAAAAAATTCTAAAAGACATTTGATTACAACAAGAGTACAAAGAAACATATACACATATGCTCTTAGGGTTTCGTGACATGCTACTTAAACATTCACAAGTAAAACATCACATAACCAAAATGTAGTCAAGTTACATCAAGTGAGATTGTGAAAAATCTCATTTCATCATCATCATTACAATAAGTTCACTCATACATATCAATAGTGTATACAATATAGATGAAGATCATAACACATCTATCTATCTTGTTCATGAGCACACTCAGCGTCCAACTTCTTGAACCATGTAGAATCAAGAACCTATCACAAGTACAATATTATCCAAGCATAATAACACCTATATGGGAACCCAATGGAGGATATAGCATGTTCCTCCCAACCATGTGGTACCCAAAGGTTCACCCCCCATGCTAGGAGATAATATCAGGTCCACAAAGAAAAACAAACATGAAGACAAAACATAACATCACATAGCTTGACGTACACATTACCACATAACAATATTTAAATCACATAATTACAACACAAAGATCCGATAGGAAACAACATAAAAAAGGGTAACTCTACACAAGAGACCACATAAAATACATTAGGAAAAGAGTGTCATCACATAGTTTATTATAGGTTACCCTGGTGAATCTTCCTAGATTACCGACCCTCATACCAAGTTACCCTATCAATCTCTACCAATTCCCAGCCCCTAAACAAACTCTTGTGGAATCGAACTACCTTTCAAGAAGACAAGGTAAACGATCATGCCATTCCAGGCCTTCTCAGCCTACCCTTAGTAAACATAAGCACTAAGGCATAAGGTGAGGCAATCAAATTATTTGAATTATTTAGTGAACACTACCCAACCCCTAGTACATTTAATTAGGTTTTCACTAAATTATAAACTCTCGATAAGTTACCCTGGTTACCACTTAGGGTTCTAGCCCCTATCGAAAGCTACTCTTCCTAATACATACTCATGAATAATTACAAAGGATAACCATCATGCACATTAAACAAATCCATGAATGAACATATCTCTATCATTGAATAAATCATTTAAAATTCAAAATACCACCAAGGTAACAAATAAACTGTGCATGGCTAAATCCCAACCCAGATCATTACAATTGAACAATTAAGAACACACACAATAAGCTTAACAATACAAGTTTACTTTTCTAGCCTCTGGAAGATTTAAAACTAAATTAAGGTGAGGCAATCAAATTATCTAAATTATTTAGTGAACGCTACCCAACCCCTAGTACATTTAATTAGGTTTTCACTAAATTATAAACTCCCGATAGGTTACCCTGGTTACCACTTAGGGTTCTGGCCCCTATCAAAAGCCACTCTTCCTAATACATACTCATGAACAATTACAAAGGATAACCATCATGCACATTAAAAAAATCCATGAATGAACACATCTCTATCATGTAAAAAATCATTTTACATTCAAAATACCACCAAAGTAACAAATAAACCATGCATGGCTAAATCCCAACCCAAATCATTACAATTGAACAATTAAGAACAAACACAATAAGCTTAACAATACAAGTTTCCTTTTCTTTCCTATGGAAGATTTAAAACTAAATAACACTGAAATACACTCTTAACTCATTAACAAATAAATATAAACAAACACATAAATATAAATATACATGTTCAATTTAAAACTACCGCTGTGAATACAATATTTTCATTTTCAATTTTAAACACTACAAAATAGAACACAGCAACAATTCAACATATATTTATATAAATAAATAAATACAAGGAGAAAATATCAATTTCAAGCATCAAAGAGAAACTCAGGGCATTCATCATAAACCTTAGGTACAAGCTCTAAATCCAAAAAGAGACCTATAGATAATAAAACCATAAAATTGGCAAGACAAGGCAGAATGTCACATACATTCCTTCTTGTAGCACATAGACACCATTTAGTGGTGCATACAAGACTTTCTGTGGTGCATACAAGACATTCTATTGCACATTGAATAAATTTTGTGGTGCATTGAAGTAATTATGTGGCACATCCATGTCAGAGACCAGAAACAAGAAAAATAAGATAAAGCAAGAGACGAAACCACCCAGAATTGTTCATGGATTTGTGTAACGACTCAAGGACACTTCTGGAGGGTGCGAAAGACCAATTAAGAGCCAAAGCAAAACATGAATTATTTCAACAAGATCAAAACAAAGAGAATCAACATCATTACCAGACAACATTTGCACACAACCAGTCATGGACAAGGAAAACATTAAAATTCCAATTCAAAAGCATGAAATAACCACCATTATCATCATTCCTAAGCCAAGGGAATACTCAAAAATTTATACAGCAACCCTTGAGTATACATAGACAATTCATAGAGAAATACATAAAAACTCTTCACTTCCACGTGCAACAAGAAAGACACAGAGAATACAATCTTTTCCAAATGAAAATTTGTACAAAAGGGAAATCAAACCAACCTGGAAATCGAAGCTACAACAAATGAAATTTGAAGATGAGCCAATACCAAATTCCAAATCCATTGATCTTCAATCACTTGAAATCCAAGCTCAAGCAAAACCAAAGAAAACTCCAAATGCACAGAAGAACTCTCCAAAACCCAACCCAGCAAACTTCTTAGAAATATTCCTGTGAAATCTTCTCAAGCCAAAAATAATAATAAATTTTTGTGTAAAACTTTAGCATAACCAAAGTCTTTATTAATTTTTAATTAACTCAAAGTCACAAAACTTAACTGACTGTCAACATGCAATCAAGAATGATCAACCAGTTCCAACTTAAACAATTACCCAAGATTACTCTTTCTAACTCCAAATCAAGATTCTAACTCAAAGTCTATATTTCAAATATTATTTATAATATGTTGAAAACAAACTCTTTCAATAATATCTAGTTTTCACTTATTTAAATTTGCACATTAAAATTAACAAATATCTATTACTCAAAATTAACAATCACGTGTAAATAAATATCATGTTTAATTAATTTAATTTATCAAACCTTTTAAAACAACAATCAAATATTAATTATAACATTATGTAAACATAAATATTTTAATTTATCATTTCAAATAACATTATACAAAACCAAATAACTCATTAATAAACCATTTAACTAATTAATCAATTGATTTCCAGTCATGATGAAAAAATGAACGAAATAACATACTCAAACGACAACACAATGATGGGTGACAACACAAATAATCGTCCTATAAGAGAACGATGGCCAAAGAAGGACAAAAAATTATATTTGAAATAACATGTTTCCATTGGGTTAGGGCACACTCAGACCTACCAAGCAGGTGGAGTCTATTTGCATTTAAATTCGCACCTCTGGAATGCGTATTTGAAACAGACAGCTATGCACAGTAAAACTAATCTTCAAATTAGGAGGGGAAGCTCCCTCTTGCTGATGGTGTTGAAAGAAAGTAAACTAAGAACTAAGTTGCCTATATTTTTTACCAGCTTCAAGCACAAGGTTTATTAAACACAAACGTCACAGCTGAGATTTTCTGATTTAAGAACTTAAACTATGACTAACTTAAACTAAAGACGTTTCTAGCTTCTCAAGTAATACGCAGAGCAAGAGAAACTAGAAATGAACAAGGTTGAATCTCTGACAAAATGCTTCAATAAACTCTTTCTCAACAAACATCTACACACTTCAATGTAAGCTGAAATCAAGATCACAAAAGCATAACACAAGTAACAAAAATTTGAGATTTTAGACCAAGGCAAAGGAGGCTCATGATTTTATTACTCAAACTTTTGGAAGAAAATCTACTTCTAACATGCCTGGAACAAGAAATTGTAGCTAAAGAGGCTTGCAATCTTGTTCTTACACAATACGAACAACAATTACAATAACTCCTTGTTGGCTAAAAGAGACTCAACAATTAGCTATCATAAAACAATTGAACAACACTTGAATAACAAATCGAAGGCACAATAGGCTCAACATTTTTTTATCACTAGCATGGTTAAAGAAAACTAATGAGCAAAGGCTCTTATTTATAGACAAGCAGAGGAGTAGGGAACCCTAAAATCTCCATGCTTTCACAATCTAGGGCTTGCTCAACAAGCAAGTTTTATTTCTAAATCTAGAAAGAAGATAATATCTAACACCTAAGAAAGCAGAAAAAGCAGGAAACACCAACTATTACATTTATCATCTTTCTCTTCTAAAAGAATGGATAAGAAATATTCCAAGAATAGAAAGAAAGCGGGAAGAAAGCTTCTAGAAGAAAGCCGCTTTAAAGCTTGATCACATCCGCTAAGAAGTTAGAAATTGTGTCCCAGTTCGGTGCATCTATGCCATCAATAGCAAAACACCGCTTTTCTAGAATATCTTCAGCATCTCCAACTAACCTAAGGAAATCTTCGACCTCATTGGCCGCTTTCTCAAACTTTGCTGAAATCATTGAAATCTGACTAATCCTTCCGCCAACTATATTGTTGCCATCACAACTACGAACAACACTATGAATTTGATTTTGCACTTCATCAAGCCCGACGTAGGAACCATCTTCAAGACTGTATTGAGAAGGAATCTTTGTGACAAACTCACTGATAAAAATAAGATCTTTGATCACCCTTTGTCTGTAGGCAGCAAACTCTTTAGATATCCTCGGGTAGGTTTTAACTTTGAAAACATGACACTCTCTCCAAGCAAGGATCTGCCTCTTGTGTTCTTTGGAAACTACTGAACCATAGGCTGAATCTAAATCAACAATGATGATTTCATGCCTTGGTCTTACTTCAGCCACTATTTTTTCAAACCCTTGGATACCTTGACATAGTTCATGAGCATTTTCTCTCAACTAAAACATCTATACCAGGATCTCCTTTCCTCTGATAATGAAACTCTCGATCCACTCTTGAGTTTCTTTCCCACAAATGACCAGCTGTCTCAACTGATGATGATTAGCTGGTGTCTCTAAAACCTGGGGCAGCAACTGGGTTGTCTGTGAAGAACCATGGACAAGGTTAGAAATGTAAAGGTTGAGTTGCTGATTTTTAGCCTTGAGGGCTTCCTTGTCTTCTCCATCCTTGAGCACTCTTTCCTAAAGATTTTCAGACAAAACTCTCAATAGACTCACATCTGCATGTCTGGTATTTCTACCAAGATTATCCTTGACCATCACAAAGTCATCCATATTCACCTCATCCCTATTCTTATCTTCTAGGGGCAATGTAGTCTCCATGACTATCTCATTATCAGGATTCCAATCAAAGTGAACTTGCTTCTTTGCTTTCTTCTTAGGAGGTTCCTGATAGATGTTATCAAGATCATCAAAATTTACCTAATATGAAGGTCTTCTTCTCACCCTTCCCAAGGAGTTCTCAAGCCAAGACACGGTAGTATCTTTACTAACTTCCTTAGGAGGTACCATTACAATCTCTTCATCATCTTCAATATGAAGGTCGATGTGAATCGGTGAAGACCCTGTCAGTGGTATGGAGTCATGTGCTAAGGGTGCTTCTTCTATTTCCTTTTGAGGTATAGGCTCGTCTGGAGGAGCTTATGTTTCAACTATTGAAGGCTCTTGTATGACTATGCCTGAGAAGTCTAACCTCCTTTTTACTTTTTTATTTAGCCTACTACCCTTCGCACCATCTTGAGACTAACTTACACCCTTCCCTTTTGACTGTGCTCTGGAAGAAGAGGGAATTGTCCTTGGTGACTCTGCTACTGGAATGGAGTTTTTCCTCTTAAGGATTAGGAAAACCTTGCTATGTTCAAGGACTTGTCTTGTCATGTCTTCAACTGAGAGGGACTCTTTATTAGCCCAATTAACCTGAGGAAGGGGCTGATCTTCAATTCACTTCTGAGTATACATCGAGAGAAACACATCCTCATCATCATCTGACAACCCTTCTATATCTTCATTTAAGCAATCTTTCATCTGGTGAAGAGTGAGCCTGCTGTAACTACGCCTTTGCACCTCGAACTCATTTGTACAATTAGACCAAAAGTCTTCAAGGGAGGATATATGAGCATAGTTTTTCTCAAGTCGGTTGGCATAGACACCATGAGGATCAAATGATCATCTCTCGCTGTAAGGCTTGAGACCAAGTTTTTCTAACTCATCTCCCATTGTCTTAGCATTTGTTGTTGTGGTGCATGTATAGATTCCTAGTCCCAATGGAAAGTTGAGGGTGGGTTTCTTTCTATTCCTCAAAAATGTGTGGACATCGTGGGCCTGCTTTAAGAACTCCATGAAGACGACCTCATCTGACGGATACCTTGGTAGCATGAGCAGGGTTCCTTAATAGTCATAGACTCTAAGATAGGTGAAAGTAGGAAACTGTATGAACCAATCTGCCCACTTCGACATCGATGCCCTAGCAACTGAAGAGATATAGACGTGAAATTCATTGTCCAAGTCCCGCACTGTGTACATTAGAAAAGCCTCATTCACTCTCTTGTAGTGATGTAGTGACTTTGTGAATTCCAACTGGGGATAGTAGTTATATATATGTTGTACACTCAATGATCCCTTGATGTTCAACCCTCTAAATTGACCTTGATAGGCCACTAGGTAGACTAGGTAAGAAACCATATGGAATTCATGAAATTCAAAGTATTCTATTATTTGCTAATGTAGGTTGTCGCTGATCAAGGTGGGCCAATCATATAACTCGATTTTCTTCATGATGTGGGGTATCGCGTAAAACATCCAAGGCTGAAACTTTGTGGCATCTTCTAAGCCAGTGACCCTGTTGAGCAAGGTGATGATGATGGAAATTTTATCCTTAAACTCTCCTTGCCCGACGTTCTTTGGAAAAGTCTTGTGCTTCTCTTTCATCCACCTTTGTGCAATCTTCTTGCTATATTTCTCTTTGTGCATGTCCCATATCCTTTCACATTCACCCTTTGAGATAGTGACGCTTTCAGGCCATGGGGGAATGGAAAAACACTTCTCAATCATATCAAGCTTTAGACTGCATATCAATCTTCCATCGACTAATTGAATCTCCCTTGTAGCCAGGTTGTAATGCTTGATGCAAGCAATTACGAACTCAAGACTCTGAACTGATACAGGAATAGACGCAGCTGCGAGGAGTACAAAGTGTCCTAGGTTCCTGATGGAAGTGTTGTCTGCGCTCTCCAAAGCGTGTAGATCAAACACTAGCTTGATATGATGCAAATCTATCTCAGTTGTTTTGATGTAATCATGATAAAGAGTTGATCTAGGCTTGAAAATATTGGGAGTGTACTCCATTTTGGAAAACTTGAAGAATGACTGTAAACTCGCCTAGGTTTAGACAAGTTTTGAGCAACTTCTATTTAAAGAATGTCAATTTTCTTGCTCCAACGGACAAAATTTTTTTGAAATTTTTTCTTAGATATGGGTTTTTCCTAGAATTTCATTGCAAGACAACCCAGATTGTCCGTTTTTGAAAATTTTGAATTTTAACTGAAAAAGCAACAAACCCTAATTTCTTCAAATTTTCACGAAAAAAACTAGCACCTGGGTTTTGTTTAGAATACTCTTAGAAATGGACCCAGTTGATTAGATTTTCAAAATGTTGATGGTTGATTGAAAAAGCAACCAACCCTAGAATTTGAAACTTTCTTCAAAAAAGTTGTGATATAGGTTTTCTTCAGAAGACTAATTTGAGAAGACCCAGATGATTGAAAATTGAATACACTGAGGATTTCACTAACATGCAAATAAAAAGTAGCTGCTGCTACTTGATGAAGTTCTTGAAACATTCTTCAGAAGAATGAGGTGATAAGACCCAAATGGCTGAAATTTTTAAAACCTTGGCCTTCTCCTTGAAAAAATTGATCTTTTGGATGAAAAAGCAAGGGTTTATGCTTGCTGATCTGAAAATTTTGATGAATAACCAGCAAACTAAGCTCTTGAATCTTGAAAAACTCTTCAAACTTGTTGCTCCAGTTTTCTCCTTTGAATGCTACCTACAAATATAATGAAAATTACATTGAAGAGAGGTGTTAAATAGACTTAGGGTTTGAATTAGGTTTTCTTTCTTTTGCTTTTATTTTCAAAACCCTAAAATCTCTTGATCATTGAACTTGGACGCCTTCTTCCTCTTTTGCAAATTTTGAAATTTTGAAAATCTTGGGAATTCTTCTAAGACATGAGAAGTTGGGCGCCCTTCTTGGCCAGGGGCACCCACTTCAAGCAATGTTAGTCATTTTTTTTATATTTTCAACTTTGCACAACTTTGACCCCCTACTTTGACCTCAATTTCTGACTTGCAGATTGATCTGATGAGCAAGCTGAAGGATTCATCGTGGAGCCTAACTGATTCTGAGAAGAATGTTTTGGAGGCGTCTCTGGCTAAAAACTTCATTTTGACCTTTGAATTCATGGGAGCCTTTTTCCTCCAGGGGCGCCCATTTTGTCCAGAGTTAAATATTTTTATGATCTTCAATTTCTATGTTAACTCCTCTTCTACAGATGATCTTGTCGAATCTAGTGACTCGGGCATCGAATTGACTACCGATTATGCTTGTTGCGAAGCTGATGAGATATTAAGAGGGGTCTCTTGGGAGAATCTTTGCCAAACAGTTGAATTTAGACCTTCAAAAGCTTGGGTGCCCCTAGCAAGCTGGGGCGCCCAAACTCACCAGAGTTAGAATATTTTTCATTTTTTTCTTGTTTGCTTCTGAATCTCAGTTTTTAGCTCTCATCAGACCCTTTGTTCAGCTTCTTGTATCTAGTGACTGTAAGCTCCGATTAACGCGCTAAATATCTCGTTGGAAAGCCAGATCAACTGTGAAGAAATCATGTTAGAGCCTCATCTGCGAATTCATCTATTTTACCCCTTGAAATCTTGGGTGCCTCTTCTCTCCTGGGGCGCCCAAACCTTCCATACTTAGTCATTTTTTCATTTTTCATCCTTCAGAGTTTGAAACCTTCATTCTATAACCTCAACTTTGATCTGAATTTGTCAGAGGATGACCAGTCAGATGATCTAACAGAGACAGGCATCACGAAGCTGGCTGAATACTAAAGAAATTGAGCATATTCCCAAACCCTAACTGCTAAGTTAGGTGCTCAAAAAATTTGGGTGCCCTTCTTCACCAGGGGCACCCAAAGTTCCCAGACTTAGTCAAATTTTGATAATTTTCATTTCTTTTCATTTTGACTTTGGTTTGGATCTCTCATGTTCGGCTCTAAATCCCAGGCGACTAGATGATCTATTGACTACACCGTCGGACTCATCACGGAGCTGGAAGAGAACTAAGAAACTTTGGTTGGAGGTGCAAACCCTAATTTCATCATTTAATTCCCTAAAAAGATGGGTGCCTATTCCGACCTAGGGAGCCCAAGTCAACCAGTGTTAGAAAAATTTCCCAACTTTTCACCTTCTCCTTCGTTCTTCATGCTTGCTCACCAACTCACCTTCTGTTGAACGTCTGAATGTTGAATCTAATGCCTAGAAGTTGATTGACCTCCATTGATGACCTCGGAGCTCCTGATATGCTTCTGAAAAAGCAGAATAGACCCACTAGGGCAAAACTAATCATTTTGAGATTTTGACTGCACCAAGCTGATATGGACATATTTTGAGACAATCAAAATTAGTTTGAACCTTAACGGACAACTTTTTATTTTTAGAAATTTTTGCCAGTATCCGTTTCAAAAAGAAATCCAGAAAAACCCAGAAAAAGTTATTATTTTTAGAAAATTTCTCAAAATAGTAATTTTCTAAAAAGTAGGGATGAAAAACCGAGATTTGGATTTTGTAGATTAAGCTGCTCTTGGCAGACCCAGATCATCAAATTTTGAAAAATTTTGCATTTTAACCCCTCATGCAAGACATGCACACCCAGATTTTGACCTTTTTGACGGATTTAACAAGACTTTTACTCATTTCTTCACAATGTCTAAGTGTAACAAAAAAATTAATTTTGGGGTACAACATTGGCTCTGTTTGGGGACCATGGCAGATACTTACTGCATAGGTGAACCATAGAATCTCTTGAGTTTTGAGCATAGACCAGTGCCTTGTCCATTGGGTATCAAAGTCAGCATCATTTCCTAATCACCTAGTTACAAGACTTCCTAAGTCACCTAAGAACCGAACTTCCTAGAAATCACCTAATAGTTGGACTTCTCTACAAATCACCTGAAACAAGACTCTTAATCACCTATAACACGACAAGACTGTTACAGAAAGGGGAAACACAACATACCGATCACATCACGGAAAGGGGAAACACATCATGAAAAACAAAGAAAAAATATTTACAAAGATTGCTTTGCGAAAATTTACTCCACCCACGAAGGGACGAAGTGCTTTAGGTACTGCCCATTGTATGGTAGAGGGAGGAGACTTCCATCCAAGTGTGAGAGAATATAGATGTTCTCTCATGCGGGCTCATGAATCTTGAAAGGTCCTAGCCACAAGGAATCAAATTTTTTGTGCATTCCTTTGGGCTCATGTCTTTTATCCCACAGAAGGACTTGATCTCCAACCTCAAAATCTCATTGGCGAGCTTTCTTGTCAAAAAATTTCTTCACCCGCTCCTGGTGTTGAGTGATTCTATCTACTACCTCTTCTCTTTCTTCTTGAAGTTTTTTCAGGTACAAAATGCGCTTCTAAATAGGATCTGTGAATTCTCCATCTTCTACTGTGGTTGCCAGCTGCAAGGCGGACAACTCTAGTGTGATAGGTATCATTGCTTTTGTACCATATAGGAGGATAAAGGGTGAGGTACCAATGGCTCTCTTCAGAGTAATTCTATCTGCCCAGAGAGAATCATAGAGTTTCTTGTGCCAAGTTCATTGACTAGAATCAACCAACTTGCAAATGATTGTGACAATGTTCTTGTTTGATGATTCAGCTTGTCCATTACCCTGTGGGTAATAATCTGATGAATGAGATAAAGTAATGTTGTGATCGAAATAGAACTCCATTAGTTCCTCAGTTGAGAAACATGTTGCATTAATAATCACAATTTTGTGAGGCACCCCGAAGCGTGTAACAATGTTTTCTTTCAAGAACTCACACACGACCTTAGACATAGCTCACTTGGTGGAAATGGCCTCAACCCATTTAGTGAAATAATCAGTGGTTGTAAGGACAAAAATGTGCCTCTTGCTGGATCGTGGGTTGATAGGACCAATGAAATCTAAACCCCATTGCTGAAATGGAGTGCCTATAACAACTGGCCTGAGAGGAGTGGCTGCCAACTTCGTTTTGCCAACAAATTGCTAACACAACTGACATTTATGCACCCACTCATATGCATCATGTAACATGGTCGGCTAAAAGAACTATGCCCACAAGATTTTGAAAGTTGTCACCTTTGAAGAAAAGTGACCACCGCATGCTTGATTGTGGAAAGCTTCTAGCAAGAGCCATTGTTGATCTTTGGTGACACACAACAAAAATGTTCCGTCAAGACCCTGCTTGTACAGAAAGTTGTTGATGATTATGTAATTTTGTGCTTTTAGTTTTAGCATTATTTTCTATTGCTTGTTTAGGTGATTTGGGCAATCACCATAAGTCAGGTAATACCATATCTTAGTAAACCATTCTCCCAAAGATTTGATTAGTAAGACCATGGGAAGATCCTCCTTAACTTTAGGTTCAATCTCAGGTATACCTTTGGCTTGAAGCTTCTTATCACCATCTTCTACTATCAACTGACAAAGACCTCTCCCATGGACAAGTTTGGTCGATTCGATCTCCAAGTCATACTCTTGTAATTTGCAACCTAGTTTCCTCTCTTCGAGCCCATCCCCTATTGAGTTAGCACACTTTTCACTGCTAGATTTGTGACATATACAGTGGTGTGAGTATTTAAGATATAAAATCTGAAATTCTTTACAACTCAGACTACTGCATAGGCATTCTTTTCAATCTGAGAGTATCTTGATTCGCTTTCCTTGAAACTAGCGCTCATGAAAGCTATTGGGAACTTAGTTTCTTCATTTAACTTCTGTGTCAGAATGGTAGACAAAGTATGCTCTGACGCATAGCAATAAAGGATAAACTCCTTTTCAAAATTAGGACAGACTAGCATTGGAGCTTGACTGGTGGCTTCTTTTATTGCTACAAACGCCTTATTCCCTTCTTTTGTCCACTTGAAAACTGTCTTCTTCTTCATCATAATAGATATATCTTTAGTCAACTCAAAAAAATTTGGTACAAATCTTCATATGAAATTCACTTTACCAAAGAAAGAGTGTACCCCTGTCCTGCTTGTTGGAAGAGACAAACTTCTGATAGCTTCAACCTGGCTCGGGTTGATTTGAGTTCCCTCCTTGGAGATGATGTGGCCAAGCAACTTGCCTTATGTCACCGCGAAGATGG